>JAZHYW010048450.1:0-12500 GCA_037355805.1 Ixodes ricinus
TAAATCTAAAGAAAACACCTTAAACAAATGGCATCTTGCACGCGTTTTCCGCAGCACCTTATTTTGGTGATTTACTTCGAATCTTTTATACGGGAAAGGCGGGCGCATGCAGTACCTCTACCCTACATTCCTACACTCCGTTCTCCCTTCAGCTTAGACTAGAAACTCCGCTTTCAGCGCGAGCTCGCTAATCACTGCAGTGTTTTGGTTAAGCGTGCCTGCGCGTTCACACTTGTATTAGCAAGGGCAGCGAGCTAGCGCTGAAGGCGGAGCTTCTAGTCCAAGCTTAAAGCGTAAACGATGTATAGCATTGCTTTTGATGCTTCAATAATTTAGTAATAGGTATACTGAGTGCAACTTCATGAAGCCGTTGTTGGGCTGCCTCCAGGATAGCACTCCCTCGAGCTAAGACAAGAACTTCACATGTACCGTATTTGTTTGTTGTACGCTGTACATCCAAGGCTTTATTTCTGTGATTAGAGAACACCCGGAACTATAGGCGCTTTACACACCCGCCAGACTGAGCCGCCATAGCCGACCTTCTCTTGTTCTACCGAGATACCGAGCAACTGAAATTGGTGTGGACGAGCCTCCACAATGACCAATGCTGGGGAGAAAGACAGAATAAAATCTAAGATGGCAATAACCTGGCCTGTTATGCTAATAATCAAGTGAAGTAAACGTAATAAGGGGAAACAAAAACTGAAGGTCAGTTATGGCGGCGCCCATGCACAGCTGCTGCAAAGCGTCTATAGTAAACACTACACAGGAAAACCCATAATACCCGTAGAGACATGGTATACGGAATTTTCATTCCGAATACCATGTCGCTTATTCTCATTCAGAGCCACTCTTTATACTGACGATCGAAAACAAAAACATTGGGCACATTGGTTTTTCGTCAAACTCTAAACGGGGGTTAGACCTAAATGAACAATGGACAGACATGACCGCTGCTCAACGCTACCAGAAGAGCGCATCGGTTATTTCTTTTGTTCGCCCAAGAATTCGCTAACGTGTCAGCTTTTATCTTCCGTGGCTTCCCGCGTTCTTTTTCTCTCCCTCTTTCTTTCTCTTTGAGTTCTCTGTGCCAGTTTGGTAGATACAGTCCTAGAAGAAAGCGTCAAAGAAAGTATGCCACACCTGGAATGCGCTAGCACTTATGATTCGACTTCACTGCGCTACTGTGTTCACTTCGGCGACGCTTTCTTTCATACTGTCTTAGCCAAAAATGTTTTTAGAATGCCGGCCCCGGCATATGTGCCAGGGCTCTTATATAGTGTCAAGCAAGCGCACACGTTAGTGCGCACACGGGAATGAAATGTAGATTTAAACAAAGTCATGGTGATAATAGAACAAATAGATTATTTCAAAACACAAAACAAATTTCGCTCGTGCATGCGCTTTGCATTCCACGCCGGTTTATAGTGATGTAGAAGCAGCTCACACAGCACTATTCAGCAATGGCATGAAATTATATGCAAGGACGTTTAGCGCGAGCAAAATGAACGGTTGACATGAGCACGCTAACGCTTGGGAGGGGGGAGGGTAATATACCCAAGGGAGACACAGAAGCGACTATCAATTATGCCATAAAGTGCCCCAGGCAATGCCGACCGCGTTTTTGTACTAACTAATTAAGTTTCGTCACACATCACTGATAAGGTACTTAACGAATCGAGTATATCACTGTTGCCTACTCTACACCATGTGAGAGGATATAGACTTGGACGTGACGTATATGTTTCATATAGATCGCTCTCCTCCTGTGGTGGATCTAAGTGGCGCAAGTCACTTCAAGTCTCATAGATTGCGGTTGGTTTGGGTTACGACACTTTCTGAGAACGGCTGCTTGCCATGTTTTGTTGAAGTCGTGATTACTTTAGGATTTTGTGAAAGCTGGCGATATACCGAGTTTCTTAAAAGCGTTCGCGTGCTTTAGGACAGTTTCGAGGGGTGGTCGGTATTAATTCAACACGTATCATACTTAAAGGCAGAACGACTTTTCAGAATGCAATTTTCGTAGCGAGAACGCCGAGTGTTACTAGACGAGTAATACGATACTCACTGGAAACCTGTTGGCTCGATGCTGCTCACGTGAACTCCGAAAGGATCGCACTCTCTACGGAGACCCTCGGCCAGCGAGGACGTAGCGTGCTTGCACATAGAGTACACCGTGGCACCCGGCAGTGTGAAGTTAGCTGCGACACCCAAAAACCACATAAAAAATGGTCAATACAGAAATGTTTTAGTATTGTTTCATTAAGGTTGAAGGATGAAAACTGGCATCGAGTGCTGGGCAGGAGGACGGACTACAAGAGTTCGGTTTCCTGGCAGTTCATTGTTTGTCATGTGTGGATTGCCATGAAGCAATTTTGGCGAGGTCTCACAGCAGATGTAGACACTTCAATTCTACTTACGCTTCTGTTGACTTCTTGGATACCTTTTCTGACTCGCCTCCATAACTTTAAACATTGGATTAAAACTTTACACCGTAAGAAAATAGAACGACATTTCTGGACACCGGAAATGCCTTAATTGGATTGGCGTAGAGAATAAAAAGCTTATAGAAAGAGTTTCGTAGCAACTCAATATATATTTTCAAACTGAGCCAATACAAAATATGGTAATTAGGCTTCATGGATTTACTCCTACATTTTTTCCAGCGCAAAACAAAGAGGTAACAAAAAATAAAGACATCGATTCTGCTCTCCAGCCCCATTAAAGAAACACAAAGACCGCTCACTCCTGAGTAGACGTAGACAGCAATTGCACTTTGACCGATGTTGGAACACCGGTTGAGTACAAGGGCCGCGTCATCATTAGTAAGACGCTGACATCCAGTCAGAGATTTGCCTCGGTATGAAGTCACAATAAAACGTGCGGTGAGGTTTTGTGGTGAGTGAAGGGGAGATCCTGAACCTAGCATTACACAGATGGCCTTAGTTTCACCGTCAAACATAGTGTTATATCATTCCACTGATGCGCCGTGTGGTTTGAGGACCCTACATCAAATATACTTCACGTTACCACCGAGGTAGTAATGAATGAAACTAGATTATTATTCAAGCAGGTCAAAATATATTTCAATTCGCCCCACTTCACTCCCTAAACTTCCCCTAGCTTACGGGTATTCAATAAAGAATCTTCGAGAATGATTATTTCAGAATAACACGTGATGTCAAACCCTATATATTCAATATATGCTTTCCAACAATGCTCGCAATGTTTCGCGGATCCACGATTCGCCGCTTGTCTAATTCCAAGGAAAAAAGTTTAAAGTCTCGGGACGAAAAAAAAAAAATTCAAGATTTGCGTGGCGGGCAGATGTTCCTAAATACGTCTTTAGCGCATCAGAGCGCTAGGAGGGGCTCGCCAATCAAAAGGCAAAATAGACAACTCGCAAGGAGCGCGCGGTGACGAGGCTCCCAAGCGGATACTGTCATGAGTTGAGAGGGGGGGGGGGGACGATAGCACACGTGTGCATTTGACGGGAAAACAAAACGCAAAGAAGCTTCCTTTTAGAAGATAAATGTTCTCAATACTGGTTCCAATATTTTATCCTGGTTAGAGTGTTTCTTCGCTCATCGATCACACTTTGCATCCGTAAATGACAATGACTCTGTGTCTGTCAGTGGCTCGTCGTATAGGTATATTTACTGCTTGCGTTATTTATCGCGAATTTGCTAGCATTCCAGAGGTTCACGCAACTAAACCTGACATTTAGACTATTGCCTCGTGGCGTGATACTTGCTAAATGAAATTGAATACTGAAAAAGAAAAAAAAATGTCAACGAGAATTTTCCGTAAAACCACAGCTTCTCCTCTCTACCACTTGTCAGATAATCTTGAAATTGTTTCATCTTATGTATACTTGGTGGCTCAGATTGCTTCTGATTTAACACGAAAAAGTCATATCGAATATTTCATACGCAACAGCAATCGCGTGCTTGGATAGATAAGATGCAATGTTCCTTTCGCACCACTTTCAAATTACAAACTTATAAAACGCCGGTACGTACTTAACTCGAATATGCATGCTAAGTCTGGGATTCTGATACAGCAGATTCTATATCAAGACTTAAAGCCGTTCAAAAGCGGTCAGCTCGCTTTGTACCTTGTACCTACTACCGTATGTCGAGTCACGTAAAACTCTTTCGTGACCCCTCGTTTTCATCCGGCGTATGATCTTTCGTGTATGTCCATTTAATAAAAATGCTACAATCATTCCAGGCTAAGAGCTCAGCTAAATAATGACTCCATCTATATATTTTCACGCCTCGAACATAAGAGCAAAGTTGGCATACCCACATAAAACGCTACCTCTTTTACAGCTAGCTCTTTCCTCCATAAACCTCTTGTGATTGGAGCCGTCTTCCCCTTCTATAGCGCCAATCAGTGATTTCAATAAGATTAAGGCTGCGCTGGCTAATTAATTATTATTCTTGTTTTCAGCATGAATGCGATCATTAAATCATGTCTGCATTCAGATTTTTTCGTCCCCTCTGTAATGCTTCGGCTTTGAGGACATAATGAATAAGTGAATAAATAAATAAAGAAACACAGTTTCTCGGATACCTTACCTTACCTTACCTTACCTTACCTTACCTTACCTTACCTTACCTTACCTTACCTTACCTTACCTTACCTTACCTAACCTAACCTAACCTTACCTAACCTAACCTAACCTAACCTAACCTAACCTAACCTAACCTAACTTAACCTAACCTAACCTCACCTAACCTAACCTAACCTTACCTCACCCTAACACCTCACTCTAGAATATTCAACTTCCACCTCCTGGCAGACATCGCCATGTTTGAGCGATTTGGGAGAGGAAAGAGACGAGTGCTACGTCGGCTTTTGGCTGAGACAGGTTTCGTCACTGATAAAATACGAATCTCTGCCCTACGCCGACGCAGATTTCGTCCCCAATCCTTGCCCGCGTTGCCTTTTTAGGTGACATTGATAATTCGGAACTACTGCCCTGTTTTGTTGGATATGTTGCCCGATTACACTTGAAAATGGCGTCGTGTGCTGGAGAGGAAAAAGGCAAAAAAGGGTCTCCCATTATAGAGGGGAGAAACCGGCCAGTGAAGAGGTGGTTCGCGTCACTTTTCGATATAGACGTCTTTTTCGTGACGGCGACTATGTTCAATTTTGAATGTAGCTTATTTGGGACAAAATAGGAAATTGCTTTGTTTCCCGATTGGAAGGTGCAAGAATTAGAGAATTTCGTGCAAATACAGCGATGTCCCATTAATATAGACACCTCCGTTCCCCCCAAAAATGTCCATAATGTAAGCTGTCCATTAAAACGAGACAAAAATGCATGTATCTTTCCAGTTTGTCCCCAAAATTGTTTCCATATAGCGGGGTATGCATGATAACGGGGTCGATATCACCGAGATATGACTGTAGTTATACTTTTTCTTGATTATACTTTTATTCTAATAATGCTTAAACTATATACTTTAGTTTTTTTTTGCGTCTAAACGAATTAAGTCATATTTTAATATGACAACCGTCACATTAAGCTGGTCTATAGAGGAGCTTTTCCATGCAGCACGTTAGAGAAATGCCTAACCTGGTCCAAGTTTCGCAATAAGAGGGTGATATCTTGGCCCCAGTGAGGTTCTGTTCCAAGCCGTTAGATATGGCCAAAGTACGTTTCATTAGTTTTTCTGTAAATCTTCTTTAATTCGCCACATAACTGTCACAGTGCCAGATATGAGTAAAAAATGCCAAGTATCAACCTAACAGCCAGCAGAGAAGTCTAATTCCGGAACTTGTTATTGAATTTACGGCAAAAATACCATATTTCTGGCCAAGGAATATCAAATTAAGTTTTATCTTGGATATTTCAGTAATTTCAGGTGCCTATATTGCCAGACACACGCCAAATTTCCGTCCGAAGTACTGTGCCATTATCGATTTTTTAACCAGGGCAAAACACATACCCAATAAACTTGTCATCACCACGAGGCGCCCCCGCGACTCTCTGAGAAGGGGCATGAACTTCTTGGAGACCCTCACGGCTCCCAGGACGTTCACGTCGAAGGCGGACCGGATGCTTTCCAAGCTCTGCCACTCTACCAAACCGACGTTGAGGGTACCGGCGTTGAGCACAACTGCCCACAGCACTACGAGAAAAAAAAGAAAAAGAGAACACGCGGGATTGTTTGTTTAATCTGTTCATACACGTGGCATGCTTATGAAATGATTATTTTAGACTGTTCACCTGCTATATGTTCTCACTCGAATCAATTTAAGAGTCATCGATCTTTCTTACCATCTTGCATTGAAATATCGTAAAAGGCATATTAAATACATTAGTGATGAGATGACTTGCATGTGAAAACGCCAACATTAAGTTTAATCTTCGGTGCGTAAAGAAAGCGGTATATATTTACGTTACCGCACAAGTTATCGGTCACACGAAAATAAAGCAAGGAGGTAATAAAAATCTATGGTCATTTTAAATTTTAAAATACGTTAAAGTAGAACTTTGCATACATCATTACAAAAGTTGAGTGCATTTTTCTTCATTCCGGCGGCAGGAGGTGATACCTCTGGGAACCAATTAATTTGCGCGTGATCGCTCAAGCAAAAAACACCTGAATTCGTAAGCTCGCGTTTGTACCCGCAACCCCCCCCCCCCCCCCCCACACACACACACATAGATACACTCACATTTCTAGATACGCATACTAGGTTGTAAGTCTCTGCTAGTGTTTCCTAGAGGGTACGAGTCGTTCGACGACAAACAGCATGCTATGTGACAAGTCGAAGGAAAATTTATCATATAGGAAAAGTCGTCACTCTTTAGGTTTGGTGTGGCTCCCATTTTAAATTGCTGTAATATTGTTTTCTTGATTTTATTTCCAATGGATTCAATACTTTAAAAATCATACTAAATTTAACCTATCGAGATGACGCGCGATTTAATATTCTTAGTGTCATCATGAGCGCATTCTGCTTCATTCCAGTTTATGATTTTTCTTAATTGGTTTTCGCCAACAATGTTACTGCTTATTTGACTCCATCAAATAAAACATAATGAGGTGTGAACAAAACGGTGGTATTAATATATATGCCTTACCAAAACAAAAATCCTAACTTGATCAATAATAAAAGCACTCTTCTATTTTCGTGTTAAAATAGTTTTATTTGTGTTACAATGCAAAAAAAAACAATCAAGATAGACAGGCACATTTAGACGACATATCGTAGGGACCATTACCTTTTGGTGAATATATTTACTGCCCTACGCAAAGACTTGCAACGAAGCAAATGATATTAAAATATGATTCCGCAGCTTGCTTCACAGGTTTCTCAAACTCCGGAATGCAAGCTTGTTTCTCACAGTTTATACATAACTTTTGGAACAAGTTCCCGTTAAAAAAGCTCCCGGTCTATAATTAACGTCTTGCGTTCAAAAACGCAATAATGCATACGAAGCGTGACGTCAACTAGAATTCTCAATAAAGCTAGATGCGAAGAAACACAAAACAAATCAGCTCTTTGTAGACAATTTAATGCGGTCAAAACCAACTTAATGAGAAATATATATCAAAGCTATGTAGTCTTAGGTCTACTAAAGGTGTCGCCTTTGGAAAGTGAGTGACCGGATGAAAAAAGCAGGAAGGACTTTCAGACGTCTCACATTAGCGATAGCTTTGTTCTTTCAATGACGCTTCGGCTCCTGTAAAGCCTCGGCCGTGCGTGACCATTAAAAGAAATAAATGCTGGTGTTTTTCGTGTTAAACCAACAATGGACATCTGCCATGTCCCTGCAGAAAACTTTATAATTATTGAAAACCACCTGGGACTTTTCACGTGCCACTGAAATCTCGGTTACACGTTTCCTTGTCAGCCAAAGGACTCCACCCGATTGCGGATTCCTCGGCCAAGATTCGAGCCCGCCGCCTAAGGAGCCGCGATCCTGTGCTCTGCATTGCAGCCACCAAGTCTGCGCATGCACTTCAGTGTATGACGCAAGGCAACCACCGCGAGGTGGAGGCCCAACATCTA
This sequence comes from Ixodes ricinus, assembly GCA_037355805.1. Classification (NCBI taxonomy): domain Eukaryota; kingdom Metazoa; phylum Arthropoda; class Arachnida; order Ixodida; family Ixodidae; genus Ixodes; species Ixodes ricinus. The sequence goes on from JAZHYW010048450.1 coordinate 8,035, forward strand.
AATAAGACGACCCAACGCTCTCATATCCTGCCTGTAGATACACGAAGGAACTTTTCCGAGGTACTTCGTCTGTTAGAACATTGTTAATGTACAGTGGGCTGAAACAGAATGAGGGTAAAGCGAGCGCGTCCGTGGCTTCAGGAGCACAAGAAATCTAAGAAAAATAGCGGAATTATGACGAGACTATGATGCGCACGAGCGTCATTTCAGCGGCTGTTCATTTTTGCTGTTACCCATGGCTCATACGACCGACTGTTGCCGACTCATGGCTGATTTCGACGCTGACTTGAGATAAAACTGCCGGTTCGTGGCTCATCCCATCTGGTCACCCTGTTAAGCATTCGGTGTGTGAAGGATTAGGAATAAGGGCGTCAGGTAGGAAAGCAGCAACGTAGCGTAACACCATATGCGTCATGTAAGATCAGGACAGGTATCAGCGTTAACTAAGCATCGTTCGATTGGTCAAGCTCTCGGCGCTTTTGAATGCCAGAGCTGATTTGACGTTTCTCATCATTTTACTTGTACGAAATCAAATTACCGTTTTGTCCCAGAGTCTTGGTGACGTCTTCGTACGCTGAGTGGACGTCGTCATCACTGGCGACATCCATTTGAATAACTTGAACACCTCTGCATCGTGCCAGCTCTCGAGCTCCGTCTCCTTGCGAGAAGAGGCAACCGGCGTAGACGTGATAGCCTTTGGCAGCCAACTTCCTTGCCAAGAGGTTTCCGAAGCCAGTGTCGCAACCTGTGTTATGATGTCGAGATTGCAAGGACGCAAACAAATGATAAGCAAAACACGTTGTCTCACTCACGTTGTTTCGAGGCGACTCGCCAAAATACTTTCCGGGATGAATACAGCTCTTTAGAAAATAAATACTTGGTCCGCTCAGAGGCAGTTGTTGCCAAATGAACTCAGATGTAGGTACACTCCTAGGGGGATTGCTGGCCGACTGGGAAAACGCACCGGAGTTCAGAGCACATGGAGCGCACGCTGGCGTTGTAAAACACAGGGATCCTGGCATTGGCGTAGCCAGAAAACATTTTTTGGGGAGTGTTTCAAGGTGCTGGTGCAACCACAGCCACAATAAAAAAAAATATATTTTTGTATTAATGTAAAATTTCGGGGGCTGTTCTGACACCTGAACACCCCCTTGGCTGCGTGCCACTAATGGTCAAGAGGTCCAACGCGTAAAGAGATAGTCACGCGACAGCCGAGTCTAGAGGTCCAACGCGTCAAGAGATCCAATATGGGTCAAGAGGTCCAACGAGTCAAGAGGTCCAACACGTCAAGAGATCCAAAATGGGTCGCGAGGTTCAACAAGTCAAAAGGTCCAACGAGTCAGGAGATCCCACGTTGGATCTCTCAACTTGTTGGACCTTTTGACTCTCTATGCGATCGATTCCGAGGGGGAGGGGTATGATGATGAGGGCGAAAAATAAAATAAAAGCAAAATGCTACAAATCGTGCAATATTGGGGGTTTTAATATACCGTCTGATAGCCCCCGTAACGGTACCCGATAACCAAGCGATGCACGCGGAAAGGCGCCGGGGGCTATCGGGTATCGTTATCGGTGTTATCGGGACGGTCTACTAAAACTGCCTACTGGCAGCTTGAGTCAAGAACACAATCAAACAAAAAAACGGGATCTTGTTTTTAATTTTATGGAACTTTTAAAAGCAACGCGTTAGCGGTCGTACCTGCTGCACGCAATTTGTGAGATGGCGTATAGTTTTCTGGCCGGGTTTGATTGTGCTGTCACGCCGACATCGACGCCCGCGACACCAGTTATTTCCTTCTGTTTATTTCTTCAGTTCTTGGTTGCCTCCTCTCCCGTCATTCGTGACAATATTTTAGTTGTAAGTGGCTGTCGCATTTAGATATACAGGATGGAAAACTGACAGGATGGAAAATTGACTTTAATTCAATTCAATTCAACTCATTCTTAAGAACCTCTTCAGCTTACTTTTGAAGAATTACTGGATCCTATCAAAATATTCTAGCAGTCCTTTTTTCAATCATACGAGTTCTGATGGTTATCAATGGCTGATAGTGACTATCACTGGCCAGATACATAACACGCCCCAGCAATATATGCTGCTAGCTGGCGTTTTACTCTGACCTTGACAGAGACATCCCAACCATGGTTTTAGTCTATTTTTGCCCGAGGTGGATACAAAGAGGTTCCTAAGCATATTTCTGAATGAAATAATAGTAGTGTTCTGGGGTTCAACCTCAGCAGTGTTCGTGGAAAAATATAACACAGGAATGTTGTAAATAAGCCTTATTTTTGGTTTGGACCCGCGTCACAACGATGGTTCCTCTAAAGGCCGACGTACAACCTCGGTTTTCTGCAGGAAAATAATCCTCTGAGCGCCCTCTCCTAAGCTACGAGGGGAAGTCAAGTTGGTGCAAAGGCAAAAAGTGGAGAGGATATAGGAAAGGAGAAGGCCTGCAAAAGTTGAAAGCGCGAATTGTGCAGCGGCTTTTAAGTTGAAAGGTTGCCGATCTCGTGGCCTTTTGTGTTAGTTTAATTCTTAGTTAGTTCTTAATTTAGCGGCTAGCGACTTTTTTTAGCGACTTTGGTGTTCAACCGTAATCTTGTTATTTTGAACAATTTTAGAGATGCTCGCGGGCTAAACGCTTTTGCTTCTCTAGCCGAGTTTGCTTTGGATATATGCTCAATTTAGCGGGGCGCTTAAAAAAATGTCAAGACTGTCAGCACTGCAGACCATTTCTCCCGCGCCCATGTACCCACGTGCTCTTCGCCAAACGTTGCTACCGCCAGCCAAGAGCGCAGCCGCTTCGCTAGCCTCGCTGCATCGTTTCGGATTCGAAAGCTTCGGTTCGCGTTTCGATGCTTAGATGCCGAAAGTGAAGTACAGCCAGAAATTCCGAGATGAATGGCTCAAGGATCCTATGCTGTGCAACTGGCTGGTTTGCAAGACCAAAAATGTGGGACAAAAGTTGCCGAGTGCAAATATTGCAGTTGTGAACTTGGGACCAAGTACTCTGATCTCGGGAAGCACCGGCTGACAGAGAAACACAAAATACCTGAGATATGATTATTTGAGATTCACTTACTATAAAAGGGTATAATAAGCTTTTGGGAATTCAGCGAGTATTTTAGCGACATCCTGGCTAATCTAGCGACTGTTCAGTGACCTCCTGATCTTAATTTAGCGGCGCCCGCAAAAACAAGTTGGTAACACTGAGCATCAGTTCGCGTTCAGGATAGGAGGTGATTGTCTCGTCGTCTTTTGTGTTCGTAGTGGTTACGGGACATAGTGTAAAGGCTGGTTCGGCGTTTGAGTGCGCTTCGTCCGCTGGCATTTTTTGGTAAAAGGAATATTATAATTCCCTTACATTGGTACCTTGCGCCACCTCAAGTGACTATTTTTTCTCATAAAACCTACAGTGCATAAAGAAGGATATGAATACACGAACAGAAAAGAGACAGATGAAATCAGCTGACTTTTTTGCCCCCCCCCCCCCCTTTACGATAATGCGCTTGAAGCGCAATAAGCATTCTGCAAAAGAAAAAAAGAAGAATAAGAATATTCTGGACCTTCCGAGACCAAACGTAACACGTGCAGCAGACCTGCATTGCGAGTTTTAAAACATGGCATGGGTCAAGGTCGGGGAGGTCGACGCCAAGCTGACATGAAGACACCTAGTCCGTGCTTCTTTGCTTTCTCCTCTTCTTTATTTCGTGTCTCGTATTTTTTTATAGGCAGCCTTTTTTCCTTTTTCGAATAATCGATTGCATGGCAAGTCAAGAGGTCCAACACCTCGAGAGATTCAATATTGGATCTCTTGACGCGTTGGATCTCTTGACTCGGCAGACATGAGTCAAAATATCCAATATGGGTCAAGAGATCCAACGCGTCAAGAGATCCATGGCGAGTCAAGAGGTCCAACGAGTCAAGAGATCCAACGAGTCAAGATTGGACCTCTTGACTCCCTGCCCGATCACCGGGGAAGGGGCGGAAGGGCTTTGAAGAAGAGCATAAAAAAGAAAAGCAAAACTGCGATGAATGACGGCGTTCGGGTGGGAAGGAGGGGCGTGGCGGTCACTGCACTGAAGCGGGTCGGGATCCCGCTTATAATAACAAAGTAACAAAAAAGAGGCAGATGAGAAAAGAGGACGCAGTGGCCGCGGAGACGAGAGCTTTGGGGATCCTGAATGGCTGGCTGTGCCACGGCGTTATGCGTCTTACATTTCAATCGGCTGGTAACCAACGCCATCTCTTCGTGCGATATGCTTAACTAACGCGGGAATTTCATGGGAGTTGTGCACGCTGCATGGTAGTGGAGACGTAGGTTGTTTTTCGAATTCTGAAATCAACGAACAGCTAATCGGTGATTGAATTACGAGGCACGTATAGGCCAACATGCGGTGCTGACGTCCCGCCCCTGCGGTGGTGCTGTTATCGGCATTGCGCACGCGCAGACGGTCCACTTGAC
>JAZHYW010048450.1:17500-25659 GCA_037355805.1 Ixodes ricinus
AATAAATAAAAAGACCGGCGCCGGCTGGGATTCGAACCGTTGACCCTTTGATCAGCAGGCAGACGCGCTAACCACAGAGCTATGAAGGCAGTCATTCAACGCACTCTAAACGGTTGTTTATATCTTTACCATAGGACGCGCTTTACAGCGCTGTCACAGCTACCGGTGCGCGCGCGTTCCATGCACGAGGGCTCATTCCGCTCTCGTGAGGCTGAGCACGGCCGCTAGCTCACCCTCTCCCGCGCTCGGGAGAGGGTGATGTAGCGGCCGTGGTCAGCCTCACGAGAGCGGAATGAGCCCTCGTGCATGGAACGCGCGCGCACCGGTATATGACAGCGCTGTAAAGCGCGTCCTATGGTAAAGATATAAACAACCGTAAGAGTACCGTTGGTTGAGACTAGCTGAGACGCCAGAAAGTCTGGTCGGTACCATTTTGAGTGTTTGTGCGTATGGCGCGTGCTTTGCTCGCCTTCCTAAGTGACACAAACGCACGTGCTGGGCTGCGGAGATCGTGCGCAGGGCTGTGAAAGTGTCAACAAATTTAGAATCGCCTCAAGAGTGGGCTGGCGTATCTAGAGTGTGCCGGCCACCTGACGAACGCGCATAACTCCGCACCGTTTGATGCTATTCGCATTAACGTAGATAATCCTTCCCAAAGGATGGGTTCTGCTGATTTTTGTTTTTTTTCGCCTTCTGATTTGCTTGCATAAAACATTTCCCTTCCAGTTTTTTTTTTTTTTACGTACGACTTTGCTTGCAGTAGAAAGTTATGTAAATAGCGAACGATGTGGAATGTAGAAAAAAAGCTCAATGATCCTAATTGCTCAGAGGAGCGATGTGTATTGCTCCTTTTCAACCCGATATATATATTTCTAGATTGATTTTTTTATATCAATAAAACAAATACACATAAAAAAGATGAATTATGCGAAAACGGTAACTAAAAACTATATACAAAAATACTTTATGGGAAAGGTTTCATTTGAAGAATTATTTCAATCGTTATCATATTTTTCTCCACCCTGGCGTTCCCGCACAACAGCTAGCAGATTTGGACCAAAAGCTCATGCTGCCGAACTCTAGTATCCTGGGTTCCATCCCCACCCATGCACGTTCCGATCTGAATTAGCATCGTATCTGCATGCGGCTGTGAATCGCTATGGCATGGTGCACGCTGAAAACCGGAGGCTAGCGGATGTACTCCACTTACGAAATTTTTCATCTACAGCGTGGGCACGAGACGCGCACTTGGGGCTGAGAGCTTCCCGGTGTCTAAACATGCACACAACACACTGACTGTTGTCATCCATTTGAAAACGAGTGTTACCTGTGATGAGTACCGCTTTCCCCGCACTGGGCAGCGTGTGGCCAAACAATGTCCGTCGTATGTAGATTGCCAGCTTGTAGGAAATCCATGCCACGAGCAGCGAAGTGGCCACTGTCTCTGCAATTCGCCGCAACTCCGGCGCGTTAAAGAGAAGTGTCCATACTGCGTACGCCACCAACGTGAACGAGAACGCAGCCACAATCATTACCACTCAGAAGCCGGAAAACACTTTCGCGAGCGCTAGGCAGATAGCCCGCTGTGTGCTCTTTACTGGCATGTGACCGGTTTAAGGATAATCAGGAGGAAAAAAATAAAAAGCCTCGGGGCGCACGCATATGATAGTGGCTATCGAGGAAAAACATTCTTTCTAAAACGTCTCTTTTTTTTTCTTTTTTTGTAAGAGAGATAGTGGTGGTTATGCGTTTGTTTTGTCTTTTTCGCTAAACTGCGCTTTTAATTTTATCTCGGCGGTATGGACTCGACAGCAGCACATGAATAGATTAAATAAACTTCTGTAAGCAACCTATTAGTAAAGTAGTATAGAATACGTAAAAAACGGATCTACTCTTCCATAGGCCCCACCGGCCCAGATAGACCAATTTGGCAGCTAGTGCTCCTAACAAGCGTTATAAATCATAATTTGGTTCCTGTTTCGGTAGCGGTAGTTTTGTTTTTGGCGTTTTCGCTCTGGTCACTTCTCCCCTTTCCTTTCCTCTTCTTTTTGTTTAGTCCTCCCCTCGCTGGCTCGCGTGCCATCGCTCTTGTAGACCTCTTCGGCTCCCGCGTTTTTGTTAATCTGGACGCCCTTTTGTATTTTTTGAATGATAAAAATTCTGAAAAATTTTTGAAACTTTGTATTTACATTACGGAACAGACAAAAATTGTTCCTATTTTTCGATTGTCGAAAATTGAAGGTATACAATGGCCACATTGTCGCCTGGCTGAAGGAGTGTTTTGAGCTCAACAAGAGTAAGTGGTACGAAAATATTTTCTGGGACCATAATCCTATACAAGTCAATTACTTCAAAATTGCAGTGCGTCTTATAAAAAAAACATACTCATACAAATAACTTAATACAAAGAAGTTTGACATATAAAAAAAGTTATTAATATGATATTAGCCGAAGCAATATTTACTCCTCAGGATTTTGATATGAACCGGGATTAGATTGCCCTGCAATCGTGAAATCACTGCTTTGTGGTGCGGTCGTGTTGTGAGAGCGAATGTGCACCTCTACAAAGCAGGAAGCAAATTTCTATACTTTAAAGGAGACGGAACTTGGTCTATGTAAATTCTCTTGTGAAGAACTTGGCCTGGCATTGAAACTTAGCAATACACTGAGCTAGGTTGACAGAGATGATAATGTACTAAACGAATAACCAGAGAGGCAAAATACTACTGACAACGATACAAAAACGTGTCAAGTCAAATTGACGCCAAACATAATACCAACACTGGCAGAGAACAGCTGCTGATGTCGAGCTGGCAATAGACAAATGGAGCTGGCATTGCCTAAACGCAAAGGATAATAACGTAACGTCGTACGTATAGTGAGTGGAGCAAGCTATTACAGTGCGCTTTTACAGACGTCTGATTTATTTGCGGCTAAACAGTAAGGACTGCAGTTTTGGCGAGTCTTGTTTTCGCAGGATTAGAAGTCATTTGGAGTGAAGTGTCAGCTACAAATCCGGTGCCCCACGATTTGCTCTGCGCCGGATATTCCTATAAGCTCAGGACAGCTAGCAGAGCGTAGCCAAGCCTTTTTGCTTTCAAACCATATCGTTTTTATTACCGACATCATGCATAATGAAGGGGTGAAAGAAACTGCGCGGGAGTGAAAACAAAAAGACTGCGCATTATTTGCATTGATTTTGGCATTGCTTGGTTTGTCATTGCTAAGTGAAGTGTCAAGTGCTTCGCACTGACAGGGAGTTTTCCATACTGATTAAGCAAATGGTCTCATGTGTCCCGAACCCACTAAAACATTATCAATTTTCCATTGCCTGGCGAGGTAGCTTAGGATATCTTTTTATTTTGAGCATGAAATAAATCTGCACATCTTTGTATTTCTTTGTGAAAAAACAAGTGGATTGGAATTAAGAAAAATTAATTATGTCCCTTGTCAACAATTTTATCCGGTTTATGTTGGCAAACAATTTTGGACAACTTTTACTTGTAGGCAACAAAGTTTTAGCACTTTTACTTTTGTCTATCCTGTTTAACTGAAGCTACAACCTCTGAGTGGAGAACAGGAGGCTCTTAGCGGTTCGTAACACGTAAACCATAGCAGTAATAGTGGCTGTCGAGTTAATTTTGAAGTAACAGTGTCTTGAGAGACATTATTTTCTTTACTCCATTGAGCGCTTGCCTCGAATTACGTACCTAAGGTCACTTTGAATTAAAAAAAAACTTAACTCCCGTCTTTTTATTTGTCTTGCCATTGCGTGTGTAACAGAGAACACAGAATGATCTTCCGTTGGATATCACTCGGGCACCCTAGAGAAAAACGGAGGACGTCAATTGGGTCGTCAGCAAAGGTTCCTTCAGAATGTTCGTTGCCAAAGCACAGTCAAATTGTGGTGGAAAGAAACATACACCGAAGCGAAATACGATAATGTGTGCCGCTGGTTTAGCCCTATTGTGTCACGCACACTTGGTCAAGAAGCATCACAGATACGTGAAAGAAACACCGTGAACGTAACTTCTGTTCAAAGGAAGACAACCTGAATAAAGCTAATGCAGCAGAAAGCTTGTTTCAGAAGATCGCGACGTGCAGGCGGCCAGCAAGCCGGACTACCCTGCTCTCGAAGTGGGCCGATAAAGTAGAAAGCGAATAGGAGTGACCACGTGGGACCTGCGAATCCCATGGGCGCTCGGCGGTTCGGCCGATCGCCATAAATCACGTGATATATGTTTTGTAAATATGAAATTTATTGAAGCATACCAAATACCTGAATTATTCCTAAAGCAGCAAACTTTGCAGCCGAAGTATTTATTATCAAAAACGTTGAATAACTTCAAAATAGTTTACTCAGTAGTGCCGCTGAGAAGAGGGTAAGAGATGCGCTCATCTTGGTCGCAAATCGGCTACGGTGTCCTCTCTTTACCTTTCACTATATAACTCTATGGCCTGTAAGCGTTGCGCCAGCCCACCCGACATAGCAGCAGGAAATGAGCGCAAGAACTGTTACCTCCTGTTTGTTTGGCAGCTGCATTCGGTGTGGTCGCATTTATATAGAGTACACCATAAAGTTATTGTAACGTTCGCTTGAGGTCCAACTGGCGGTAGTGTGCGGATCGAAATTGAGGCAGGCAAGCAAGCAATTTGAAATTTAGTTTCGGTAATGCATTGCTTTAGGAAGAGCATTTTCTCCCTGCGCTTGAACATAGAAGTAAATATCAAAAAGTAGTTCGTAAGGTCTTGATAGCTTAGAATATTTCTCAGTCACGCAGACAAAATCATGAGATTAGTTACGGCGTTTTTTTTTCTTCTGTGCTTTCTTCTCAAAATTATGGAATTAAAAATGGTACTAAAGTGACTTCGTACATATATATGCTCACTTTCAGACACTGTTAAAGAGAACATGACTTCGGCGCTTTTCTGCAGGGGTGTACCTGCCGAAGCAATGAAGAGCATCTCGAAAATCAAGAGAGGCGTCAAGAACTACGTGCTGACAGTGGGTCAGTACCTACCTGTGCATGTAAACGATAAGAAAAAAAGTAAAGCCGAACAATGAGTCTGATTTGCAATAAATAACATTCGTTTAGTTTAATTCAATTCTTTATTTCGATTTTCACCAGCATTACCGGGTAGGGAGGCAGGGGCCCAACGCATTGCTGCATGGCGGGGCCTTCAACCTCATACAGTTAAGAGAATCATGCAGAGCTACATGTGTCACGCTAAAAATACGCCATTGGCATTTTGCAGAACTGAAATGCCGTGCAGCATAAAATAGGTATAAATAGGAAGGAGAAACAGCAGTAGGGTAACACGCGTCGTGGCCCTAACTGCTATAGGAATGTTGTCATCACACACACGAAATGTCCGTGCTGCTCGTATATGAGTACAAAGGTAAGTTTCTTCTCGCGTTCAAAACATATGTCTGCATACTCGAAAACTTAAAACGTTGAGCAGCCTGAAAACTCTTACCTTCCAATTAATTCTGCACCACAACCAAAAAAAAAAAAAGAGAAACCTTTATAGTGCGCGGTATTTTTACTGTTTTACGAGTTTGAACCACTAGTAAATTCGGTGATATTAGTGATGGCTATATTTACTTTAGCTCAGGAGAGCTGTGTTGCCACAGTTAAGTAAGTAGCCCATTCCATGAAGGAAAGTGGCGCCGCGTCTAATTATGGTGTGATGGTATTGTACAGATGAAAGCCAAACGGTGATTATGGTTCGAGTTTACTTGCGGGCGAGAGTTTGTAGTTTCAGATGTTTTTGGTTTCGATCTCTGGTACAGCTGGTTGTACGGTGGTCGTGACGGGGAATAAGGGGCTAGGAGCATTGGTAGCCATTGATCTAGCTTGCTGCATTTCCTGTTGGGCGGAGAAAGGGTCCGTAGATGTTAATGGGCTTGTCGCGGTGTCCATTTCCGTGCTTGTGGCAGCCAGACCAAGTGCTGAGCATGAGAACTTACTTCAGAACGATGAATGTCGGTAGTGCACGGCGTGCAGGTCCTGAGACCTGGCCGAAAACAGTACCTTAACGGTTTCCGAGGCCTCGCGTAAGTTTGGAATGGTGATGTACCCTTTGGAAAATGCCAAACGGAAGAAGAAGCGAGCTGAGCGTAAGAGGTATCTTTTTCATCGTCAGAAAGCCAGCCGGTTCAGTGGCACAGAACAAGTCTCCTATGGACAGGGTGTTTACGCTGCTGGCTTACAAGCTCGACCGAAAGCTAGGAGACGTCAAGGATATCTTTTCTAAAGACCCCCGCCCGGACAACACAGGCGCCAATCCTTAGAGCCCCCCCCCCTTCCCCCCCCCCCCCGAGATTGCTGGACTCCCTGCGACGCCGTTCATTCGGCCGGCCCGTCTGCTAGTGGGGGACGCGAGGAGCCTTCTCCAGGCGCCAGAGACCAGCCTGCTTGAAGTAAGCAGCCATGGCAGCTTCGCGGAGACAACTCGTCTGGCTCTGGTCGCTTGTACATCACCGAGAACATGACCAAACAGGGAAGGACTTTGCTGTTGCAGGCGAGGGAGTGGGCGAAAGTAAGCAACTATAAGTTTGTCTGGTACAAAAATGGAAAAGTGTTTGTACGACAGGGGGAAAGGATGCCAGCACATGTTATCTCGAGTGAAGATGACTTGCGTTCTCTTGGTCGTTAGCTCTTTCGAGTGAGCATACTTTGTTTTTTGGTGTATGATGGTTATCTCGCCCACTGATTTTGCGAAATTTGCCGCAGCGGAGCAACCTGTTGATTTTTCTTTCTTTCACTTGAATGTTCGATCCGCGAAATCAAAACATGACGAGCTTGGTACACTATTTGACTGTCTCGGCTTTTCTTTTCACGTTATTATGTTGTCAGAAACATGGTATAAAGACGACTCGGATGTTTTTAGCCTGCCCCAATATGAGCATTATTCGCTTTGTAGGGAACAAAGAAGAGGTGGTGGGGTTTCTCTGCTCATACATAATAGCTTGGCGTGCGAACCTATATCTGAGTTCACTCAAATTACGGATGACTTTGAGTTCTTGTGTGTCTCCCACAAGGATTATGTTTTCGCTGTTGTGTATCGGCCCCCATCTGGAGATGTATCTAAGTTTGTTTCCTTCTTTGACACTTTTTGTAACTTTGTAGCAGAGAACCGATATGTTCTTTTTCTTGGTGGGGATTTTAACATTAACATGCTTGCAAACACAACAGCGCAGCGGGACTTAGTACAGGTCATTGAAGTAAATGGGTTTGACTATATTGTGACTGAAGCGACGAGAATCACTGACTCCACCTCTACCTTAATTGATTTCTTTGTTACGAATTATGATGTCTCTTCCATAGCTGCTGATGTTATAGGCGCCGATATCAGCGATCACCTACCAATATTTATGTTAATAAAAAAGTTACACAAAACAAAAAACAAAGCAAACCGAAATACTTTAAAAAGGCGAAATATTACAGACGCGACAATGGCGGTCTTTAGAGATGTTTTATGCTCAGTAAATTGGGACACCCTTTACTCGGAGACAGATGTCAACCGTGCATATGAATATTTTTTACAAACATTTAAAAAATTGTACGATGAGTGCTTTCCTTACAGAACCGTCCATTTGTGTAAAAAAATACGTAAGCCTTGGATGACGAGGGAGTTATTGCATAAAATACGTGAGAAAAACAGCATGTACCAGCGCTTCTTAAAAACAAGGAACTCCGAAGACCTTAAAGCTTTTAAGAAGTATCGTAATAAATTAACTGGTTTACAAAGGCGTGCCAAATCTGAATACTATACAAGTTTATTTACAAGAGATGATAACAAAGATTCACGTGTTCTTTGGGAAAGGGTAAACAATGTATTGCATCCAAACCGTGAACGTCAAACATTAGATAAAATAATCTGGGGAGATGTTCAACTGTGTGGCTGCGCTCTGGCGAATGCTTTTAATAGTTACCTAGTGAGCCAATCAAGTGATGTAGATCTGCCTCAAGGTGGACCCGATGCTTGTGATTATATCGATCGTAATTTTGAAAATTCTTTTTTATGAGCCCGACAGATGAGTGTGAAGTGCTCGCGATTTTTAGAAACCTAAAAAACTGCAAAAGTCAAGACGTAAATGATTTCAATATCAGACCGATTAAGTATGTCGTAGATATTGTGACACCTGTGTTAAC
>JAZHYW010048451.1:0-12280 GCA_037355805.1 Ixodes ricinus
ACGCTGCAGAAGGTTCCCGCTCAGATCAACTCATGTATTCTTAAACAAAAATTATTCTTTCTAGGTGCAGCGCATAGAGTGACTATAATGTGCGCTAGAGATTCAACTGCTGCTAGTGTGCGGCAGCAAGTTGAAGCAGACGGCAACTATTCGCAAATTGACTTCCGGTAATGCATTTCTATGGGAAAAAGCGAGTGCATTTTTCTCTGCGCTTGATTATAATAGCAATTATCACGAATAATTTCTACGCACTAGGTTGATTGGAACATTTCTCAGTCACGCAGTTGAAATGAGTAATGCACTACTCCTCCAGAAATCGTTTTTAGGGACTTTTTTTTTTTGGGGGGGGGGGGTGCCAATTCGACATTTATAGTTGTGTCTTTTGTTAAGAGTAATTCTTAATTTCTTTTATTTTGCACCCAAGAACTCGGAAGCATAAACAAAACTGCGAGAATTCGAGGGGCTGCCAGCGTTCGGCTGTTTCTCTGAGGCCATGTCAATCTTTCTTTTCAGGTATCCCGGCCGTACATACTTGTGGTTCTATTTTTCGTCAGGTTAATAAGACAGATTTAGTCCTTTCAATGCTTCCACTCTTGGAAACAACTTTCCGTGAGAGTTCAGCAACAACGAAAACATGTTTGGTGCCTCAATGATGTGTACATATAAAATGGGTCGTGCAACAATTTTTGTACTTTCAGTAAATACCACTAAGAGCTCATCTCTGACGTTGATAACTTAAGGAAATGCCCATTAGTTTTCCTCTCCGCTCAATGGCAGACGCAGAAAATATAAAGGAAAAAAAAACTTCCCCTTCCTGAACTCACTATTAGAACAAGCGGTAATGTCATATGACGCTAATTTTAACCGCTTGTGTTCATCGTAGTCATGCGCTGGGGTTGGCAAAGAATAGAGCATCCGTTGAGCTTTAGATATTGTTTGAGTTTGGCTATTATCATCTTTGATTGAACACGAGCCAACACGACAACTTGGTGATGCTGATTTTCATAAGCCCGTGCACGCGACTCGGGCTTATGACAATCGGATACGTCACGGTGTCACGTGACTCGCGGTGAGAAGTCAAGATTGCATATGACGTCACAGTCGTCGAGAACGCTAATACATCTAGTGACGTCCACATTTGAAGTCAACCTGAAGCGACTACGTCACGGGACAACCTGACGTGACATTATTTGACAGCATGTCTTGACACCATGACGTGACGTGACCACGTGACACATGAGTAATCGTAGTGCCAATACAAAAGCGCCACAAAACCCTGCAAGTTTTTGTACATTGTAATTCGGTATAAGACAATTTCATCATTACATTGAAATACAGCTTCCAATGTTTACTTTTCAAACACACATTTTGTAATACAAGAAAAATACAATGAACCGTTTTGAACCGGTTACCCTTATATTTATTCCGGTTCAGTTCAAAGATGGTGGCGAAGATTTCGGTTCCGTTTAGTTCCGATTCGGCTAAAAATAACGGTTCGGTTCCGGTTCGACACTCTGCTATAAAACGACACTGAAGTACAGAATATTGTGAAGTGCCTGGATCGGGCGCGTATGACACAGAATAAAGATTTCAGCGAACAATATCTTTAGCTCAATAATTACGTTGTGAGACACATCGCGATTAGGAGAGAAACCGAGATTAACACCTATATTGAAAAAAGAAGTCCAAAATCTTAGTTAGTCTCGGTTTTGTTCCTGAAGTAAAACGTGCCTCTTAGCGAAAGTATTGGGCCCATTCGAATTAGTGCGAGTGGCGCTCGACGAGTGCGAAACGAGAGAGCGTCGGAGCGTCCGCACGCATAACCACAAAGCAAATTCTGGGGAACGTGCTTCGTGTTACTTATCGGTGCTATTATGTGTAGGTGGGGTACGCCGAGGCGTTCGACTGGGGCAAGTGGCGCTCGACGAGTGCGAAACGAGAGGAGCGTCGGAGCGTCCGCACGCATAACCACAAAGCAAATTCTGGGGAACGTGCTTCGTGTTACTTATCGGTGCTATTATGTGTAGGTGGGGTACGCCGAGCGTTCGACTGGGGCAAGTGGCGCTCGACGAGTGCAAAGCGAGAGAGCGTCGGAGCGTCCGCACGCATAACCACAAAGCAAATGCTGGGGAAGGTGCCTCGTGTTACTTATCGGAGCTATTATGTGGCGGTGGGGTCCGCCGAGTGTTCGACTGGTGCGAGTGGCGTCCGACAGAGTGCGAAAGGAGAGAGCGTCGGAGCGTCCGCACGCATAACCACAAAGCAAATGCTGGGGAAGGTGCTTCGTGTTACTTATCGGTGCTATTATGTGTAGGTGGGGTCCGCCGAGTGTTCGACTGGTGCGAGTGGCGTCCGACGAGTGCGAAAGGAGAGAGCGTCAGGGCGTCCGCACGCATAACCACAAAGCAAATGCTGGGGAAGGTGCTTCGTGTTACTTATCGGTGCTATTATGTGTAGGTGGGGTCCGCCGAGCGTTCGACTGGGGCGAGTGGCGCTCGACGAGTGCGAAACGAGAGAGCGTCGGAGCGTCCGCACGCATAACCACAAAGCAAATGCTGGGGAAGGTGCCTCGTGTTACTTATCGGAGCTATTATGTGGCGGTGGGGTCCGCCGAGTGTTCGACTGGTGCGAGTGGCGTCCGACGAGTGCGAAAGGAGAGAGCGTCGGAGCGTCCGCACGCATAACCACAAAGCAAATGCTGGGGAAGGTGCTTCAGTGTTACTTATCGGTGCTTATTATGTGTAGGTGAGGTCCGCCAGTGTTCCGACTGGTGCGAGTGGCGTCCGACGAGTGCGAAAGGAGAAGGCGATCGGAGCGTCCGCACGCATAACCACAAAGCAAATGCTGGGAAGGTGCTTCGTGTTACTTATCGGTGCTATTATGTGTAGGTGGGGTCCGCCGAGTGTTCGACTGGTGCGAGTGGCCTCCGACGAGGTGCGAAAGGAGAGAGCGTCGGAGCGTCGGAGCGTCCGCACGCATAACCACAAAGCAAATGCTGGGGAAGGTGCTTCGTGTTACTTATTGGTGCTATTATGTGCATAGGTGGGTCCGCCGAGCGTTCGACTGGTGCGAGTGGCGTCCGACGAGTGCGAAAGGAGAGAGCGTCGGGCGATCCGCACGCATAACACGCAAAGCAAATGCTGGGAAGGTGCTTCGTGTTACTTATCGGTGCTATTATGTGTAGGTGGGGTCCGCCAGGTGTTCGACTCTTGCGAGTGGCCTCCGACGAGTGCGAAAGGAGAGAGCGTCGGAGCGTCCGCACGCATAACCACAAAGCAAATGCTGGGGAAGGTGCTTCGTGTTACTTATCGGTGCTATTATGTGTAGGTGGGGTCCGCCGAGCGTTCGACTGGTGCGAGTGGCGCTCGACGAGTGCCGAAACGAGAGAGCGTCGGAGCGTCCCGCACATAACCACAAAGCAAATGCTGGGGAAGGTGCCTCGTGTTACTTATCGGAGCTATTATGTGGCGGTGGGGTCCGCCGAGTGTTCGACGTGGTTGCGAGTGGCGTCCGACGAGTGCGAAAGGAGAGAGCGTCGGAGCGTCCGCTTGATAACCACAAAGCAAATGCTGGGAAGGTGCTTCGTGTTACTTATGGGTGCTATTATGTGGAGGTGGGGTCCGCCCAGTGTTCGACTGGTGCGAGTGGCGTTCGACGAGTGCGAAAGGAGAGAGCGTCGGAGCGTCCGCACGCATAACCACAAAGCAAGTGCTGGGGAAGGTGCTTCGTGTTACTTATCGGTGCTATTATGCGGAGGTGGGGTCCGCCGAGTGTTCGACTGGTGCGACTGGTGCGAGTGGCGTTCGACGAGTGCGAAAGGAGAGAGCGTCGGAGCGTCCGCACGCATAACCACAAAGCAAATGCTGGGAAGGTGCCTCGTGTTACTTATCGGAGCTATTATGTGGCGGTGGGGTCCGCCGAGTGTTCGACTGGTGCGAGTGGCGTTCGACGGGTGCGGAAGGAGAAGAGCGTCGGAGCGTCCGCACGCATAACCACAAAGCAAGTGCTGGGGAAGGTGCTTCGTGTTACTTATCGGTGCTATTATGCGGAGGTGGGGTCCGCCGAGTGTTCAATTAGTGCGAGTGGCGTTCGACGAGTACGAAAAGAGAGCGTCGGAGCCTCCGCACGCATAATCACAAAGCAAGTGCTGGGGAAGGTGCTTCCTGTTACCTATCGGTGCCATTATGTGGAGGTGGGGTCCGCCGAGGTGTTCAATGTAGTGCGAGTGGCGTTCGACGAGTGCAAAAGGAGAGAGCGTCGGAGCGTCCGCACGCATAACCACAAAGCAAATGCTGGGGAATGTGCTTCGTGGTACCTATCGGTGCCATTATGTGGAGGTGGGGTCCGCCGAGCGTTCGACTGGTGCAGTGGCGCTCGACGAGTGCGAAACGAGAGAGCGTCGGAGCGTCCGCACGCATAACCACAAAGCAAATGCTGGGGAAGGTGCTTCGTGTTACTTATCGGTGCTATTATGTGTAGGTGGGGTCCGCCGAGCGTTCGACTGGTGCGAGTGGCGCTCGACGAGTGCGAAACGAGAGAGCGTCGGAGCGCTCTCTGGTTTGTCTTGTTATGTCAAACATTGCTTTGTTTTTTGAACACGTTATGCAGCACACTACCTGTAGGTTGTATTTTGTAACATATCTACTAATATACACGAAGGCCTGCCATATTCGAGACAAGATTAAATGCAGCTAGGCAATAATATACTGTAAGCGACCTATTTTTCGCGGGCTGAATCATTTGCGATTCAGGTTTAAGTTGAAGTTTTGGAATAATTCGCGGGTTCTAATTTTTGCGACGCGGTGGGATCTCAATATAGATTCCAATGTGTTGAGATCTTACCGGAATTGTTCGCGGGACCTATTTTTTGCAAATTGTAGTCGATTCGCGAAAATTAAGTCGTCTACAGCATATACAAAAAAGACGTGGCGAAGTTAGCTACTGAGGTATTCCAGACAAGATGAAAGTAGTTGCTTGAAATCCAAATACAAACTATACAAAAAATATACAAAAATCAAATACAAAAAAAAAACTATGAAATCAAATACCTTAATTGTGTTAATATTTAAGCACATTGCGCTAATATAGGCCCCCAATAAGCGTCACAATCACAGAAATAGCGCAAGTTAACAATACGTGTCTCTATAGAAAGGTATTATACTGTTTTGTTGTAGGTAGCACATAAAAAGCTCACATTGTTATCAAGATGAACATAAACACTGGACGTAATATACAGTCCTACGCGTCACGTGTCACTCACACACGCACACACACACACAGTACCCCTAGCAGCACACTTCCCCGTCTCATATTTGGGCCAGTTTGGCGCAAGCTTGTGCCAGGCTTGAGCCAAAGTCGACTCTAGCTGGCGCCAGTCTGGCTCAAGCCTGGACCGAGGAAGTGTGCTACTTCGGACACAGGCGCACACACACACATGCACTTTTATCGTCTGACTCAGATTCCATTTTTTGTTTGTTTTTGTAGTGAGAAGAGCGCCTTTCTTAATTTATACGTCTTGTAAATATTTTCTAAACTTCTAACACATGTCGATATTTTGTAGAGCTTTCATTAATTTTGTAATTCTTGTGGTGGAAATCATCCTAAAGAAAGTAATCATCTAAACATCCAAAACCCAATAAATAGCATGCAGTTGATTACTTCATATGAGAATTATTTGTGTATGAAAAAGCAACACGAACTCACATATAACAGCGCTGATTTGTTTTAAACGAATACAATATTTTGTCACCTCTAAGGTGGATGAAAGACCCTGTCTCTAAAACAGAGGGTCGAACCGAATTTTTTATAGGTTTTGTTCCGGTTCAGCTCCGGGGAGCAAACATAATGGTTCGAACCGGTTTGAAGCAAAAAATTAAAATATATTTCCCGCGTTTTTTTTTTCGTTTTTTTTTGGTGGGGCGATAGGCACTATTACAACAGTAAAACGAGTAACTATCTAACTTTTTATCATTCGTAGAATCTACTTTTATTTTCAAGTGCCGAAAATAAATTGCGTTATTTAGTTACGATGAAACAGTAAAAGGAAAGCTAGATTAACATATATGACTCAACATTTTTTTATCTCAGTCGCATAACTTTTACCTAAATCGAAAGGTCATCAGTTTGGTATGTCGCCTAAAATACCTGTTCTTGGTACAACTTTGCGCCGTAGTATTAAAAGTCGAATCCTGTTGTGCTCTTAAAGTTAGGAATTAATTACAGAGCACCAATTCATCAAATGGGGATGTCCTCGTTATAAACATTCTGAAATATAGTTTACAAAATACGATTCCCAATTTGTATGATGACGATGCAACTCAGCTAAAAGCAAAAGTATTTTCAAAATGTGACGAAAGTTTTAGGACAAACCTGTTCAGTCTTCCTTTTATAGAAACATTCAGCTATGTTATTTAAAACAGCTTAAAAATGTTTAAGATTCTCCCAAATCACTTATAGACGTGCCTATCGAGGATAGAAACACAGGAAAAGTATTGCAGAGCATATTTCAAATAATTTGGGGGTGCAAGCTTAGTTGTGTATATATTTAGGGTGATTGGCCCTTTATTTATGTTGTCAAGTCTTCAGGCAGTAATAAAACATTTTGTTATCGTGAGCACTAACTTTCACCGTATGAAGTTCACCTAACCGCTTGAGACCGACACGGGAGGACGATACTCGAAAATAGTGGAGTCTGCGGAAACGTGCTGTTTTGTTCGCTGTTTCGCATAGTGAAACACCGGGTCGCGGTGCATGCCACAAAAGGACTGTGTGTTCCCATTATAGATCTGAAGGTAAATACACCAAATGTGCAGAGAGAGATGTAATTAATGCTCTTTTCCAATAATCCCATGCACGACGCCTTACTGCGAAAATAAATATAGAGAGATGAATATTTTAAACGTAAACACGTTTGACGGTACTCCGTCTGGTTCGGTAAAAAAATTGAGAAATACAGACCTTTAACAACCAAGTCCTAAACAGTTAGGAACACGACATTTCTATAGTTCGGGCCAAATAGGTTGTCAGGCACTTAACGATCAGCATATGTCAAGGGACTTGAAGAAGAAAAAGTGAGTGCAGCGAATGACAACCCGTAGATGGAAAAGAAGCTGCTGCTCCACGTGCAAATAATCACCTCTGATAAAAAAAATACCACAAATTGGTTTAGAAACGCCGAGCTCCTGATTGTTTAGGATTTTTTGCTTTTTTGTCCGTATTTCTTTTAATAGAGATGCGTGCAATGGTGCTTCTATTTACACATAAATAGCGCAAAAAACAGAAAATGTATTTCTATTGCATGTGCAAAATCCAATATTTGCACATGCCTAACGAAGAGTTGTCGTTTTTGTGCGAACGGTGCTCACATTGATCGGATAAATGGTTAGTGCTACTCGTTGTGATCAGTTAGAGCAGCTATGTGCTACGCTTACCTGCTCTAAAAACACTTAGCTGGTTGAACACGAGCGAGGGCAGCATGAGACACATTCAACACAAGTGTCCTTTTGATGTCGAACTCTTTACAATTACGTAACCGGAAGGGCAGAGAGAAATGGACCTGTTGCTTTCTTTCTTTCTTTCACTTATACAGTAATCCTGGCACTGGGTGGTACTTGGTATGCATTCAATGTTTGATAGAAACTGCACTTCGTCGTGTTATTTTTCGACAAACATTGTCATGTCATTACTGCTCCAAGCTGTGATGCCGGTGTTCCCTTTCCATTTACTTCAATTATAAAAATTTTCCCATGATGCCTAAAAAGCTTCCTGCTTTTGTTTCAAGTTCTTTTTGTTGCCTTCCAAGTTCCTTCTCCTCTTCCGAGTGGTATGTCTCTACAGTGCGACACATTTACATTTAAATGCTTGCCTGCCGGGAGCCGGAACCAATGCGGGAACCCTACGCTTTATGAAAGTGCGCAGTCCGTGTGCTGCTTGTCCTAAATTCCAACAATAACCAGCGTACTTTGACACAAGCCGGGCAGGCTTTTATTTGTGTTCTTGAAGATGCTCACATATTGTTCACAGCAAAAATAATGCCTAGATTGGGTTTGTGTGTATACAAAAAAAAAGTTTAGGATACAACATGAATACAAAAGATGTTGACTGTGAAAAGCGAGAATTTAGCAGTTAGATGGGTTGTGCGAGTTAGTTAGCATGTTTCTGCTGAAATCTGAGTTAAGGAACTTCGAAAGCTGAGAACCATGCTCCAACAATGAAACATGAGTGGAATGCTGACAGAGAAGCCATTGTTTATGTTCACAAGGTTTGTTCCAAAAGCTTCTAGTGCAGAGCTGAACCCAGCAAAGCCTAGCACAATACGTCACGCAACAAGGTGATATAGGAAACGTTCGTGCATTTGACTACCATAGTAACAATTCGCTTGAAATAAATGAGGATGAGACGCCGTGAGATGTCCTATCATATTGAAAGGAACAGTTTGTTACCACATTGTGCGGTACCAAACATTTTGATAGGCAATGGTAACCATTAACCGATTCCGCCAACGAAAAGAACATAGAATTATTAGATGGCCGTATGGCTTCGCAACCTCAGTCAGGATTAGTCATAGATGCGCGCAGGAGAGTGTCATCGTCAAACTGATGCGAATACCAAAGCCAGTAAAAATGCCGTGATGTTCGTCTCCACTTGGACTTCAGCCCCAAAAAGTGGCCTCCCAATTGTCGGGCTGTGTGTGCTCTATAATACTCTAGTTGGTGTAGCACTCCAATGAAATAAGACACAGTATGCAGATTTCATAGGAGTATGGTGACCACCGTACAGTATACTTATTGAATATTACTTTGGAATTCAGTGCACTCTATTTACTGAATACTTTATGCAAGGTGCATTACCTATCACTTGTACTTTTCTTGAAGTATCTTCTAGATGTCTACATTTTCCAATGCTGGGTCTGCCTGACCACTTCTTGGTGTATTCCATAACACAGTTTTGTTTATAAACTTGCCCAGGCACAGAGACATTCAGGAAGCTTCAAGCCATCCTGGTGGCACCCCACCTGCTGAGGGACATACCCTTCCTGTCCCCAAAGGAGCAGACGTTCGGTCTGGAGTCATTCCATGCAGTTTTAATACTCTTTGCTCCAAAGTCCAGCAAGTTCCAGTATGACGGAATGCTCGCACGGTGAGAAAAATTGAACTAGACAATGAAATTGAAAGTGCATGGTACAGTTTTAATGTCATCAATTTAATGAGCACCCCGAGATAGCCATTCAAATATGTACACATTATCGTTGCAGCACCTACATCGCAGCCATGCACTACAACCAAAATGCAGACAGGGACGTGCTCCTTGATGAGGATGGGAGCCCCAAGTTTTACCAGAAATGCTCGAAGGCACAGAAGCGGTGGACACTTGCACCTGTCAAAGAAAACGTGACATATGGTAAGCATCACAATATCCAGCACATAACATTTGTAACGCTCGGATCACAAACAGAATTATTTAATACGGAAGTTGTTCCGGTACGCAGCAAAGAAAAGCTAAGCTGAAATGTTTTGGCTGCGAGTTTAGAGGAAAAAGAATGTCTATACATGGAGAAAGCAAAGTACAGGTGGTAATAATTCTTCACTTTATTTGTACTTTGCAGACTATGTGCGGAAGCTGGGCGACGCTGTGCTGGAGTGTGTGAACAGGTGGCCCACATATGCGATCGCCGAAAAAGCTACTCACCGGGTGTCGCACGACACACTCAGCAGCAAATGTGGTCCCAAACCATCGATGGATGAAGCAGTTGCAAGGCACCGGTCACGTTTTTCTACCTGAAATGTCAATGCAGCTGTGCGTGCATGTGACAGCAGTGGATACTGAGCAGACAGCCTGCTATCATCATCAAGGACGCCATCAAGCCATGAGCACGGGCTCGCGTGTCTTGCGACTAGAGGTTCGGAACTAGATGTCCTGGCAGCCGGACATGGTTAGATCCTGCTTCTCGTAAAGAAATATTGAGAACCAAGGACCCCTATAACCAGCGGCAGCTCCAACAATTGAGGCCTGGTGTACGCCAGCAGCCACCGCTTTCATGGCCCTGGGACGTTCGACTCCGATGAGGAAGAGTGGGAGCTCTACCAGATAAGATCTTCCAAGCTTGTTTGGATGTCAGTCGTGAAGATAACTGCCGACGTGGCCAAGAAGAATTTATTGATAGCTTCACTTGGGTCGACCATGTTTCAGCTGCTGTACACCCTGGTTCAGCCTCAGAATTTCTCCAAGCTAACGTATCAAGACCTGCTTACACAGCTCCAGGATCACTTCGTTCCAAGGAAATTGAAGGAGTTAGAGCGAGCTAAGCTATTTTCAGCGCGTCAAGAGGAATCGGAAAACGTGAAAGACTTCCTGGCAAGACTTAGGTTTATTATTGCAACTTGCGAATATGAGAATGAAACCAACGCCAGGAGCTGCTAACTTTTGATGGCATTCATTGTTGGCCTTCATGATTCACGCATTTGGGCACATTTAGTAATGGAGAGGGATCTGAAGCTGGACACTGCTCTGCTGCTAGCCGAGTCCTACCTCGGGGCTGAAGCGGAGTCCCGCCACTTGGATCATCCAGACCAAGATGCGCTGCACATCGACAAAGTAAAGCTTCCTACTTCTGGCCAAGCCAAGCATTTCTGTTGCGGCAACAAGCAACCACAAGGAGTTGACCTGTCGATATCGGATTCAATCCTGCCACAACTGCGGCAAGCAAGGACATATAGTGAAGATGTGCTGCTCCAGCGACTGCAACAAACACAGAGGAAATCGCAAACGGGACGTTAAAACTGGCACAAACGTGTTTGCTACTCATGATAAAGACGGCGAATTCGTCACCTGTCTCGTCCAAGGGATCCCTTGGACGACTCGACAATTTATCAAATGAGTGTTTTGAGAGAGCGAGATGTTTGGATAGAGACAGTGTCAGAAGATTTATCGCGTGAGATTTGTGATTATTAAAGCGCAGTCTAAATGCCGTTCTAGTCTGCCCTATGTATTGCATTTTGCATACGGTACACTCGAATAAGTACACGACATGTTGAGTCCCCCTTTAAAGGGCACTCCACATGTTGAGTGCCCGCTAATTTTCATCGAGAACTGCGAGTGCGTGCTGCTGGCCGTGTTTGTGTGCTGCATCTGTTTACAGATCAGACATCCTGGGTGCATGCAAGGCATACACACGCTAGACAAGCCTCTAGCGAGGCTTGTCTTAGAACTCAACACGTTTGAATTTAACAATAAATACTTTAGGCAGGTTAGCGGAACCGCGATGGGCACCAAAATCGCCCCGAACTATGCCAACGTATTCATGGGAAAATTAGAGTCTCAGTTCCATTCTGAATGTCCTGTAAAGCCGCTAATATACAAAAGGTTTATAGATGATATAGTTATTGTCTGGTCGCACACTGAGGAGGAGCTGGTGGACTTCATAAATCGATACAACGCTGCTCATCCGAGCATCCGCTTTACACATTCGTACTCTCAAACCGAAATAAACTTCTTAGACGTCAGTGTTAAAATCGAGGAAGGTAAACTCGCCACGAGCCTATACCGGAAGCCAACAGACCGACAGCAATACCTGCATTATCAAAGCGACCACCCACACCATTGCAAGAACAGCATTCCCTATAGCCAAGCTCATCGTTTCAAACGATTTTGTTCCAAAGAAACAGATTTCGATGCGAGCAGCCGAAATTTAAAGTCAGTGCTAGAGAAACAAAAGTATCCATCCCGTATAATCGACGATGCAATCAGAAAAGCCAAGCAGCTGAACCGAGCAGACCTTATCAGCCCGCGCCCCACGCAAAGTGACACACAACGCACAAATCTCTATCTAACTTATGGCATGAATCATCCTAATGTAAATAATATCTTAGGACGACATTACAGCATTCTCGAACATAGCGAGCGCCTTAAACGCGCGTTTCCATCCGCCCCCGTCGTAGTCCACAGACGATCGCGTATCCTCAAAGACACGCTTGTAAACTCTCGGATAAATTCACTGCCGCCCCCTAACGAGTGTATGCCTTGCATGCACCCAGGATGTCTGATCTGTAAACCGATGCAGCACGCAAACACGGCCAGCAGCATGCACTCGCAGTTCTCGATGAAAATTAAAGGGCACTTAACATGTGCCTCGTCGAGATGTCGTCATACCTATTCGAGTGTACCGTATGCAAAATGCAATACATAGGGAAGACTAGAATGCCACTTAGACTGCGCTTTAATAATGACAAATCTCACTGCAATAAATCTTCCGACACTGCCTCTATCCAAACATAAGTGTTTC
>JAZHYW010048452.1:0-13459 GCA_037355805.1 Ixodes ricinus
ATGATGCATTGCTAGACTCGCAGCTTTTTGTTGGAAGGCCGCGATGACATGATCGGCCATACGGGACCCCGCAAAGCCGACCTCACGGATCTCCTTCGGCAACTGAGGCAGCCCCTCCCCTTCAATACCGTGCAACGTTATGTGGGACATCTTGTTTTCTTTTATTTTTCGTTGTATCGCGGCCACTTCCACGTGTTGGGACCGCTGTTTCGTCTGCTCCACCGGCCCCAACCACTCCCGGAGACCTACCTGACTACACTAGAAGCAGTTTGGCACTCCCTCCCAGCACCGGATCCCGTGGAAAATCCAGTCGCCAACAGAAACAGTGGCAGCAGACGCCAGCAACTCAGGTCTCGGAGTGGCGACTCGTCACGGCAACCTGGCGATCATCACGGATCCAGCAGCGGACATCTACATCAGAGAAACGATGGCCCTGACCATCGCCGCACTTGTGGCACCCCCAGGAACAATTATACTGTGTGACAACGCAGCCGTGGTCGCTGCAGTAACCCGCGGACATGGTAGAACCTTGCCATGGCAACTTGCCATGGCCATCTCCATTTTGTTTGTAATAAAGTGCCTTTGGACACGATGGGTGCCCACGAACACGAACCCTGCCGACGCTCCCTCACGCCTCACACGCACTCAGGTCCCTTTCTGACCAATGAGGGGGCGCCGTCAGGGGAGCTCCTCTCGCCTCTATAAATAGAGGGGCGGAGTAAGTGGGCAGTCAGTCGGAGTCCAGCTGGCGAAGGGTGATCACGGCCACTGATAGACCCAAATACCGTGCGGAAGTAGCGTCAGTCCCATGCCACCGAAACCCCACCAACCCAGACTCGCAGCTCCGACAATGAACTTCAAATGCTTCACAGCATTTGAAGTTTCAGTCAATAATCTGCATCAATTTTATAGTCTGAGATGCTTATATCCTGTGCATGCTTATTCTTTTATTTTCAGAAAATCTGCAGATCGACTTTGTTGGTCGCTGTGAGGCCTTGTACGGAGTGGCTTCGCTTACGTTCAACGTGCACCAGCTACTCAATCTGCCGAACTCCGTGCGCCAGTTGGGACCACTTTGGGCGCAATCCACATTTGTTTTTGAGGGAGGAAACGGAAAGCTGGTGAAGAGTTTCTGCAGCCATAGGACTTCTAGATCAAATCCTAGAGCGAGTAGTAATGACGCAGTAAGCTTGAATGCCTTCTGGCAGATAGCAACGTGGCAATCACTGCCAATGAGTGGAGTGTGTGTGAAAGATTCCTTGATTATTTACACATCCAGAATGCCTGCTATGCTGATCAAGCATGCTTGCTAGGACGTGAAAAAACTGCCGTTCTTACAGCTATCGAGGAACGTGCGCTATCGAGCTATCGAGGAACGTGCCTGGACAAATTCAAATTCATTAAAGATAAATGGCAGTAACGAAAAAAGCCGTATTATTTAGATCACAAAATACAAACTGTTTTTATACGTCCATTCTTTCTCTTGGAACTCACTGTATAGATATAGTTGAAAACATAAAAGTTCTCGGATATTATATTTAATCAATACATGTCATGGGACGAGACTGTACAACAGACATGTCAAAAATTATCAAGACGTTGTAGGTATTATGTACAAATATCGCCACATCATCCCAATTTCGGTTATGCTTTTAATATATAGTTTCCTCTTCTACTCAAAATATAATTATTGCTTCTTGGTAGGGGGAATACGACCACTACAAACATAAAACTGATACATACTCTACAAAAAAAGCTGTTCGTATTATATGTAATACTGAGTATAATAGTCATACTAGCCCATTATTTAGTAAATTGAATATTGTACAGATTCCTAATCAGTATTATTATAAACTTTTTCTTGCATTGAAAATATCTTTTTGCCAAAAAGAAAATCTATTCATGTCTATTTCCAACCTTAGGATGAGGGAGGTTACTTATGAAACTAGGTCTGCAGACACATGGTTAGTACCGCACTCCAGAACGAACTACGGTAATCAGACGTTGAAATATATAGTACCCCGTTTTTTAAATCGCCTGAGTGAGTTGAATGTAGAAGTTGTGAAACCAAAAATGTACGTTCCATGTTTGTGAGAGAGTGCCCCTGGAATTTGTAAACTTGGCTAAATCGATTACTTTTCCCCCTTCCCCCTCCCCCATCTAATGTTGTTTATTTTTGTGCTATAAGTGTGATGGTAAAAAAACAAACAAAAACATTATGTGTATGTACATGCTGTCCTCTTTTTCGCTGCTGTGGGGAGGCAGAGGCTCGTCAAGCAACAACCGAGTTGCTTTTTTTCTCTGTCTCCCCTCTCCAAACGGAGAGAAATAAAGAATTTTGAATTTGAATTTAGAATTTTTGAAGATGTCTACGGCGGGACAGGCACAGTTGGCAGCGCTTTGGAATACCAGCGTTTTGTGTACAAAAGGCAGGTGTCCCATAGAACTGCATACACAAGAGCTTCAAAGAAGTGACACCACTGTGGTGTCAACTGCTGATTGTGGGAGGGGGTGGGGGAGGGGTATTTCAGAATTAGAGAATTCTCCATGTCGCTGGTCTCAGGTGCACGCCCCTTTGCAGATGGCTGGTGTTACAGGTTGGAGGCACCACTCTTTCCCGAGCATATAAAGGAATGTTTTCCTTCGCAGGTAGACGTCTGTAAGGTGCTGAAACCCGAGAGCATTAGGACCAACTGCCTTTCATGGTGTTTCCGGCTGACAGTAAGCGCTTTGTATGCGACATGCCGAAGAAAATTGAGAGGGACTCATTCTTTACACAATTTAAAAAAGCGGGTGTTGGATCCGTGGACGCCGTCTTCACAGTATACTTCTGGTGCTCGGCAGACATTAGATGAGTGGATAAACGTCACAATATGTTGAGTAATTAATCAAAATCTGTTGATTGATGTTTCAATTAACAGTTTAATTGGCCACATACACTATCAGTTTTAAAGGGCGTAATGTCGATCTGCCGTTCAAGTGAAGCGACAAGTCTCTACGCTGTAGATGGGTCGCCCACGTCGTTTAGCCAGTGCAATACAACCGCTAGACTGGTCTTTAATGCGCATCACGCAGTAGTGATACACGAACATGTGCCGGTACGATGCTCAACCAGATCGAAACG
The DNA here is from genome assembly GCA_037355805.1 of Ixodes ricinus. NCBI lineage: Eukaryota > Metazoa > Arthropoda > Arachnida > Ixodida > Ixodidae > Ixodes > Ixodes ricinus. The sequence goes on from JAZHYW010048452.1 coordinate 3,125, forward strand.
GGTAGGGGTTGCGGACTGAACCCAAGAATATTACTGCTTGCACGTGAACGCACTTCATTACTTTTCTCTTTCAAATTTAAAATGCATTTGGTGGTGCATGTTTGTGGACTTTGAGACTTCAGTTTGCTGTGTTGTGCTTGAGCAGACCTCTTAAGAGGGAAATACTTTCTTTTGGACAATGATGCAGACTTTGCATTTCATGCTTTGTCATTGTTGAACTTCACCGTAATCAACCATGTTCTATTTATGGCCTTCGCTGCTTGTTTTAGATGCTATATTTTGTCGAAATGGTTTCATTGTGTAGAGCATTGCATATTATCAAGTGCACTAAAGTGGAAAGAAAAATAAAGCACTGCTGCCTGACTGCACTTGTGATAAAGACCACTACCGGGCCCAGACTTAAATAAACCTAAAAATCGGATTTCTGAGGTACAACACTGTAATTTATCACACAAGTCCAGCTAGGTGGTGGAAATTTCATTTGTGAAAATATCGATGAAGAAACTTGGTCGAGTCAAAAGTTACAAATAAAAACGAGAAAAGTTGCCGTATTCATAAACAAGTAACCGCCGTATTCATAAACATTTCCCTACTCCACTACAAACTCGACTCGACTTGAGTGGAGTATGGACGCGCGACTCCACTCGAAGTGTCATTGGTATTCACAGACGCGAATCGGCACTCACTCAAACTCGAGATTCCGTTCTCCACTCCAACAAGCTTGAGGACGTCTGGGAGCGAGATTATCGCCAAACGTTTTATTCAAAACACCATTTTCACGTGAAAAATAAATATATTCGTTCGTGTTATCTAAAAACGTGTACCATACAAACATCGAATTAGTGAACTACGAAGTTTTATTAAGGCAGCGTAGAGTTTAGACGCGTTTGAGCGATAAAACGGACAAAGTCGTTATCTTGTCTGGCAACATGCGCATTCGCGGGCTGCGTCTTGTCGTTCTCTCGACGATAGTCCTCGATCTCGTCCCTCGTCCTCGGTCTTTCTTGCTACCGCCGCCCGTTGTCTTCCGTGCAGCCCTGCTTCGTCGCCTCGCCGCCTCGCACGACGAATCATGGAAGACCCCAACGGCAACGACTCGGAAATAGTCGATACCGAAGAGCGGGCAGGAGTTCGTTTTATTTATACTGCGGAGGAGAAGGCGCTCCTCCAAGCGCTCGTAACCAAGCATGCGCGAGTTCTCGAAAACAAGAAGACAAATAACTACTCGAAGGACGTAACGCGAATTCAAAGGGCCGCCAGGTCCTTTGATCCTTACGTGTGTACAATCAATGCACCCTGTCACGCCGGGGAACTTCTTCATTTGATAGAATTCCAGTGTGACGTCGTCGAAGTCCGCCGCGCTGTCCGGGAACTTCACGATGCGCCGGAACAGGGTGTTCGCGATGAGCCGCGAAACTCTTCTTACTACGCGGCACACGGTTGGTTGTGAAACGTTTACCAGGTCGCCGGTGACCACCTGGAATGTTCCAGCGCCGTAAAGCGCAGCGCGATGAGTAGCTGGAGCATCGGTGGGACCGGCAGACCTCGATTGGACGCGCTCGCCTCCAGCGGCAGCATCTCGAGGAGACTCGCAACCGTCGCCTTGGAGAAGCGGTAGCGAGCCAGAAATTCGCGATCGGAGAACAGCTCCATGGGGTTAAGCCGGTCCCTAAAACGGCGCCGTGCCACCCGTAACGCCGGTTGTCCGCCGCCTTGGTCCTCGTTCAGGTGTTCGTCCGTCCTTAGGACGAAGTCGACGAACGATGCGTCGGCCGCCATGTTGACCACTGACTTCTCACTCAAGAGTCGAGTGCGGCGCTGGCGCGTACTTGAGATTTCGAGTGAAAAGTGGAGTGAACACTCCACTCGAGTGGAGTGAAATGTCTATGAAGCGCAATACCGCCCTCGACTCGAGTTTCGAGTGGAGTTTGGAGTGGAGTAGCGTCTATGAATTCGGCGGTTAGCCTTTTTATCTCTAAGCTAGAAAATGTTCTGCGCCACTGGAACGTTTGATGCACAAAAACGGGGAACAACAGTAGTATACGAATTTTTTTCCTTGCACTTTTTTTGTTAAATAAAACGTTCCAATGACCTACGACAACGCTTTTTGGTTTCATTGGAATGCATAAGAGTATTCTTGTATTCCTTTGTAACTTTTGACTGAACAAAGTATTTTTATCATATCAAAAATTAAATCCACGACCTTGCCGAACTTAGTGAAGTACATGCCATAGCTTACAAATCAGGTTTTTGCTATTTATTTTGGTCTCGAGTCCAACATCTGGACTACTCGTTATAATAAATTTTATCACATTATAAGCTGCTTGCACATACAACTAACTTTATAGAACTGTAGTCTAATAATGGTAGCAACTGCATGTCAAAATAGCTACTACTAAGATGCAAAATAATTTGTTTAATTGAAAAGCTGGCTTCAGCTTAGTGGTAATTAGATTATGGGTGTATCAATCAATTTGGCCACCAGTCCGCTTGTTATACCTAGCACTGTAACTGGAGCTACTGCTTGAAAGTGTAACTGCTAGGCATACTTGAATAGTCATTTAATTACAGGAACTGAATTATGCAATGTACTTACTTTTATAAGTAATTTTAGTTCATTCATTTTTACAAAACGTATATGTTTTTGTAATTTAATTACATTCTAGCATGCTGCATGAGTAGTTGCAACATAAGGAATTACAGTCAGAAAATAAATGACCGCATCTCGACGTGGTGATTGATGTTGATTGGGGCGAAGCTCTGGTGGTGCTGATGATACTGATTTTGTTCATAGGTAGTGCTGATGGTGCTGATTTTTTTATTGCCCATAAGTAGTGCTGAGTTCCGTTTTGTGTTTCGACTTCATTATTACAGCTTTATCGTCGGTGAAATGCAGAGCCAATAGCTTCTTCTAGCGGATCCATCCATTCGACCGCAGCGCCCTCTCGTCTATAAACGTTGAGCCAATGCATGCAAAGTTTAACGCGATTATACACGCATTTGACCGCAGCGCCCTCTCTAGTATAGACGTTCAGCGGCTACATGCAACGTTTCATCCATGACATCCCCAGCTCTTGAGTTACTACCACATCTCAGAGCCCCTACTCGTCCCGCAGTCGTGGCCGAGTGGTTAAGGCGGTGGACTAGAAATCCATTTGGGTCTCCCCGCACAGGTTAGAATCCTGTCGACTGCGCAAATAATTTTTTTCTTTTTTTATGAAGACAGATGGGACGGACGGACGGACGGACAAGGATAGACCCCAAGGAGCTTCGCGCCTAATAATTTATGATTTCGTCATGCTGCAGCTCAGCTTTGTAGAGTTACTGGCAGGACAAAAGTGCAGGCCATTTGCCTGATTGCCCTGCCACCTTGTGGGTCTTTAAAAGTGCCAAGGCTCCGTGCGAGTCTACTATAGGGAGGGGCGAGCCGACGACGTCGCCCCCGTCGCCCATTGTTCGCTGCTACCTGGCGGCAATCGGCGCGGAATCGTCGGGGTAGCAATGCCGGAGAGCTACACTGCGGCCAATGCGCCCTTCTCATTACCTAATGCGGTGAAAAAAGATTTGAGCCTTTTCTTATGTCGCACAGTTGTCGAAAGAAAAGCTGCATGGTATATGATTATGGTGCAAGGCGGTTTTATTTCGATGAACGGGCGTAGAAAACAATGCAACCTGCTCCGCAGCGCCCGCGCGCGGGTGCCGCGAGCGGGATTTGAGGCGCGGGTAATCCGCCGATTACGCCAACGAGCATAACGAGCTCAGTTGCTGGTAGCATTTGAGTAACCAGTGATACAGTGAGGGTTTTTCTTGCACACTGAAGCATTTGGAGAGTGCAATACGATTGTTTCCACTTAATCTGTAGCGAAATCAAAGTGGGCGGTGACATCCGCGTCTTCGTACCGTAGAACTGGATAAAATGCCGATCGCTGCGAAATTAACGTAGACAGATAAATCGCTTAGAAAGGTTTGAATTTTAAAAAGGGAGATAACGTATTATTGTTTAAAGTTGCTTGGATCGTACACGTACTCTGCCTGACGGTCAGGGTGAATTTAGTAACTTTGCATTAATTTAGAGGGCGTGCATTATTGAGCCCTAAGATACACGTACTGTTACTGATACAAGCCCTAAAAATCATAATAGTGTCGTTTCAAAATCATATACTTGTATTCTACTTGCAATTTGGCATTCTATCATATGAACTAAAACCGGCAAAAGAAATGCCCAAAAGAACACACTCGACAATTGCATTTTAGAGAAAACAAAATGCTATCTGTTATATAAGAGTTATTGATGTCGGAAAGCTCAAAGGAAATTAATTGTGAAATAATTGCATTACTTTCTAAAAGTCATCTAAATTGCAATGAATGACTTTTTGTCCCGTAGTAGTTCTAATTGTGATTACCTTATTTCGGACAAAGGTTAGTTTGTTTGTTTAGACCAGAGGTCTGGGAAGCTGGAGCAAAAGGCGGCAAACGTTGTAACTATAATTAAATTACATTTACGAAGTAATTGAACAAAGTGTGCTGCTAGACAGATTATACAACAACCTTTCTTCGGTATATATACTCGATTTTGAACAATTCAATTGCCTGTAGAGGAGTTCAATTGCCAATTTGTACAGTTCGACAACCAGTTTGAGCAGTTAGCAGTTTGAACAGTTCCACCACAATTGGAAGCTGTGCTTTAAGTTTGAAGAACACTTTGATTATCAATGTAACCAGTTCAGTCACTATTTTGAACAGTTCGAATACCAGTAGGATCAGTTCTGCTACCACTTTCACCTGTGTAGCACTCAGTTTGGCCTGTTTGGCAAGCTCAGCTATCCGTTTCCCAATTTCGGCTGCCTGATTGGCAAGTTTTGCTGCCTACTTGGCAAGTTCGGCTGGCTGTTTTGCAAATTTTGCTGCCGGTTTGGCAAGTTCGGCTGCCTGTTTGGCAAGTTTTGCTGCCTGTTTAGCAAGTTCGGTGGCCTGTTTGGCAGGTTAAGGAGCCAGTATAGCACGTTAATGTTCCGACTCGGCCAGTTTGATTTCCTATATCGCCAGTTTAATCAGTTCGATTTCCATTTTACCCAGTTCAAATTCGGGTATGCCGGGTTCAGAATCATACTCTTTTTTTCAATAGGGCAACAGTGCCCACTTTGGCAAGCTGAGCGCTCCGTATGTCACTATCCCCACGAGAACAATGTGTTCCTCGCAGAAATACGATCCCAAGTTGACAAACGTACGGCCGTGCGCGCAGCTCTTCGAGCCGAAGCTACAAGGAGATGGTTGTCCCAACTGAAAAAACAAAAACACAGCGAAGATGACGTTATTTTCGACAACGCCAGACGAACAACCTATTGCAAAAAAACAGGAACCGTCATCATCGCTTGTCGCCAAAGCCCCCGAAGCCAATGAACACGGAGCCTCCACCTAATGAAGATCCTGACCTTGTTTCTTCCGGCGAGAACAACGGGAAAAAATACAAAGGAGCGCAGCAAAAAGCCCCCATTGTCGTCTCCCCCCAGTTCAGGCTATCCTGTACTTTCGGACACTCAAGCTCCTTGGAGTATTAGGCAGGAGGCAATATTTTCACACCCAAATCTAAGTACCTAGCTCATTTCCTCGTTAGGTAGCTTCGTACGTGAAATATTGGTCACAGCGCGAAAATATATTCCGCTTCCACAGTATCCATGGACCAGCCTGCTCCTGCATTTTATCGCCCTCATAGAGCGTCTGGTCGATAGTTTTTTCGTGATATAATCTTTTACTCTACTCAGTTTTATTTTTATGACTTCCTGCCCGTCTATTTTACAATGGAACGCCCGCAGCATTACCTCTAAATTAGCAGGGTTGCAGTATTATGTTTCATCTCAGCCGGTACCTACACTTGCAATTTCGGAATGCCGCCTGACATGGCTCTCGAATTCATCCGTATGTTCATAACTGTAGCGCGGCAGCTGCGCCTAACAGCTCGTCACGGGCATCACTATTTGTTCAGTCTGGTGTGCAGCAAGCTGCAGAGAACGAGTCTGATCTGTGTACAGAAACAGCTGAATTAGTAGCATGCACTGTCATATTTCGCTCTGTTAAGATGACCAATGTGTCTGTATATATATCTACGTCCGTTCACTATGATGCGAAGTGCATTTGTAGCCAATTTCCTTCAATTTCCTCGTCGTATCCTGATATTCAGAGATGGCCTGTAGCTGAGCCAGTTGGTTATCCATGCTTACTGATTTGACGTATGGATTAAAGATCGCCGGCCGACAAGGCATCCACGTTTTGTGCTCCGCCCCCAACAAGGCGTACGCCATGTGCCGTAGGGTGAACCGGAAAACCGCCCAGAATGGGATGACGACCTGCAGCACTGCGCATCGAGACACCCTACGCCCCATGCGAAAAGGAGTTGTTTACAAGATCCCTATGTCATGTGGCAAAAGCTACATAGGGCAAACAGGGAGGTGCATTAACGATCGCACCAGAGAACATGACAACCTCTGTGGCCGCATTAACGTCGGCGGGCCACCTTTCGGCACATTGTCGGGCCTGCAAATGTGTTCCTGATTTCACAAACATTATCGTCGTAGCAAAACACCGAAAGCAGCTTGGAAGGGAGCTCCTCGAGTCGCTGGCCATTGAAGAGCGGGAGGGAGAATGCGTGAGTGTTGCCTCCATCGCGCTCTTGCCCAAAGAAAAAATGTATCTGAGGAGAAGCGGCCCCTCGGATGAACCAAGTTAAACTTTTGACTTCAAGATCTGACCGAGTAAAATGAAGGTGACACCGCCGGAAGTATAAAAGACAAAAAGAAGGAAGTTTTGCAAGATCCGAAAGTCGAAGAAGAGGAAAACTACACGGTTCGTGGGGAGAAAAAGGAAGTTTCTGTCTAAGCTCTGACTGAAGAAGAAGCTACCCTTTACGTTGAGGTTGAGGAAAAGGAAGTTTGTTAAAAGGGTTGCTAGTCCAGCAGTGTGTTTCTTTCTCTCTTCGTCGCTTTTCCTAACGTTCAGCTGGTAATCAGTAAGATATGCAGAGGTTTTAACACACACCATCCACCCTGGGGTAGTTAACGCACGACGCCTCGGGGTGCGGCTCTCACTGATAAGATTAAATCAACAGATTTCTATATTCTGTATGACGGCTCTCCTACATTTTCTGGTCATCGCGTAGAACCCATCGTGCTAGACCTTATTCTCGCTTTCCCAGATATAGACGTGTACTGGTGAGGATGGCGAGTTGGTGGAGTTGGTGATTCATCATCGTTAAAAGCGCAATAGGATAACGGACAGAAAGGAAGACACAGCCATAGCGCTACTTAGAACTGAACTTCATTTTCGTTGTCTCTCATTATATACACCGTCACCCTTCTATAGTGGTAGCCGGGAACAACGGTACCATAGTACAGAAGAAAACAAATTGTGGTAATACCATACTTGCATAAAGCATCCCACAACCTTAAAAAAGTAGGCTTAACGTCCTTTTTTTATCCCCTCTGAAGCTTGCTTGTGTAACAAGGTAAATTCCAATTCGGATACGACAGGCGGACGCAGCTGCCTGAAGAGGCACAAAACCTCCTTCGTTGAGTGTGTAGAAGAGGTCGTTTATTCCGATCCATTATCGTGTGGGCGTCACTGTGTGGGTCAGACTGGCCGATGCCTGAATAAACGTTTGAGGAGACCAATACAACGTAGATAGTGTCGTATCGGGGCATCTCGTTGTGCACTGCCGAGATTGTGGCTGCATTCCATCCTTTGCTGACTAAACGCAATCCAGAAAAGAAAAGGACAGCCGTTGTTCCCTATATACATAAAGTTTTGCACGGTCTCAGGAAGATAGGTATGTTGCTTTTTCAGCACCAAATAAGCTTCTCAGCCCGCGCAGGAAAGACAATGGGTCGGCACACCGGGACGTTGGTTGTTCAAAAAAGCACCAAAAGAGCTTTGTAAATTGCACTCAAGGAGTCGTGTATTCTATCCCAATCTCATGTGGTAAGGAGTATGTAGGCCAGACTAGCAGAATTTGAATGATCGTTTAAGGAAGCATTGTTACAGCACCCACCGAGTCGTCACTGTACATTTGGGAATCTATTGCCGAGATTGTGGTTGTGTATCACATTTTAAAAGTTGTTCCGTAATAGGTAGGAGTCAAGACCTACTGACAAGAGAAATAATGGAAGCGCAAAGAATAAAGCATCTGAAGGACAAGTGTGTAAGTAGACTTTCTATAGCGCTGTCGACAAAAGAGCTCCAATTTCTATCTTAATGATAGCGGTGAGGAAGAAAGATGACTTGTAAGGTGTCCTTTTTTACTTTTCTTTAGCCTTATCTTTTGCCTTTGTATTTTGTGCTATTTCTTCTGCTTATCACGTTCTGGAAAGTCAATCCAGACGTTGAAGAGAAGAACGAAGTAGTGAATACATAAGGGTTGTGAAAAACGATGACGACGAGTCAGAACAGTAGGTGGCTTTTTTGATCACTTCCTTCATATCAACTGAAGTAATCGCGTAATTTATTCGCCTACTGACTACAACTGCAGCACTTCACATTTACGATCCTTCGCCCCACGCCCTGAGCGCGTGTGGGGCTTTTGGCTCTTCAACACCATGCAAAACACCGAGCTGAACGATCACGGAACACACTCGTCACAGCAAGTCATAGAACATTCATACTCTGCTGAACCGAGAAACCCAAATGACGTTCCTATGGATTCTAGTGCTGCAGACCTTCTTCCTTTATCACTTTCACAAGGCAGTGAAGCGTCATTGACACCCGGCCAAGGCACACCTCGTGGTACCGACGACGACATGGAAGAATCTGCAACAGCTCAAAGATCTGAGCTCGACCGCTTCACACTGGTAACATCGAGAAAGCGTCCCAAACCAAGCGAGTCACCGCCTAAGGCTCCACAAGTAGGACCAACTGTCATATTTGTACCAGCGAACCACACAGATTCCCTCACCAAACTTAGCACCATGAAAGTTTCCTCCGAGCTGGAAAACCACTGCCCAGAAAGCATCCAGATGATACGCCCAAACAACCGACTGAACTTGATCGCGGTAGACACCAGAAACGCACAGGCTACTCGATCGCTTCTAAAACTAACATCCCTGTGCGGAGTGACTGTGAAGTCATACGAACCCGGACCCCGCGATGGAGCCGTCGGCGTCATCAAGGGTGTTGGCGACGACGTTGATGATGCGCTCCTAAAAGCTGGGCTAACCTCGGAGATACCCGTGGTCCACGCCAGAAGACTAGGCAAATCTCAAGTAGTCAGGATCCTTTTTAATGGCCCAAAAATGCCCAAGTACGTGCTGCTCTCACGGGTCAGGTACCAAGTTTGGGAATTCGAAGAGCGCCCCTTGCAATGCGCCAACTGTGGCCGTTTTGGCCACAAGACTGTGGTCTGTACGAAGAATCAGATGTGCAGTCGATGTGGAGGCAGCCACAGTCGAGCGAGCTGCGAAGCTTCTCCCCTGTGTGTTAACTGCGGCAGTGAACATGATGCCCTTGTAGCTTCCTGCCCCAAACAAGTTGAACAAAGAGAACTTGCCAAGAACAGAAGAAGATTTCACGACAACGATGAGAGCGGCCACAAATACACGCCAGAAGTGGGGCCACCTCTAGAGCTTTTAAGGCCCCTACAACCACTTAAACAAGCCAGCAAGGAAACTGCCATCCAGCACCCTGCTGCTCAAGCAATGACACCCAATCTTGAGTCCCGCAAGGAAAAGGGGCCTCCACAGTGTAGCTATAGAGACGCTCTAAAAAATGTGCAGGACAAGAAACATCCACCGACCTCCCCACTCAGCACCCCAACTGCAGCAATGCAATCAAATACACAAGAACATACTAAGGTAAACAAAGACCGAAAAACAAATGAGCCTTCTACTGATAACGCTAAACAAGAAACAGGGTCATTTTGTAGGACAGCAATTAATGTCGTAATTGATTATGTTCGCCGCTTACTTAATGACAGCCAATCAGAGTGGGCGAAAGTTTTACTTAAACTGGTCGACTTCGCACTTCCGTACATCTACACCTTGGTAATGTAGACCCATTTGAAGTTATTCTAAATGCAGCGACTATTTTCCAGTGGAATGCTAATGGACTTAAATCAAGGCTTGGAGATCTAAGACAGTTCACGTGGAAACACCAATTTCCTTTAATTACAATATCAGAGTCTGGAATTCCAGACAAAAATGCCATAAAGCTTTCAGGATATACCTTCGTTACCTCACAAAGGTCAAATGGGGTGAGCAGAGTTTTAATAGGCGTAAGAAAAGATTTAAGTTACATAGATCATGAAGTGGCACCTCATGACACAAACGAATATGCTTGCATAACAGTTAAAAG
>JAZHYW010048453.1:0-37715 GCA_037355805.1 Ixodes ricinus
TTTCAGATATAAACTTGTTTGGCTGATTAGATTATCTTCAATATATTTGAAAATACAAAAAATATTGAAAGGCGTTTACAACTCCCTGTAACGCCAGATTGAGAGCATCGGCTCTTGGGAGAAGGATGGAAGGGTACTGAGAGATAGGTGACTTCCTGAGGTCACGTGATCCCTCTTAAGGTCACGTTACCTCATGGAAGGGTCACGTGACCTTAGGGAGGCGTCACGTGACCTAGGGGTTTCACAACATCAGGGGGTCACGTGACTTCGGGGAAACCCTCGTGTCCCTTGTGAGGGTAACCCTCGTGACCCTTGTGAGGGTAACCCTAGTAACCCTTGTGAGGGCAACCCTCGTGAAGGTAACTCTCATAACCCTCATGACCCTCGTGAGGGTAACCCTCGTGACCCTCGTAAGAGGTAACCCTCGTGACACTTGTGAGGGTAGCCCTTTTGAATGTAACTAACCTCGCAACCCTCGTGATCCTCGGGAGGGTAACCTAGTAACCCTCGTAACCCTCACGAGGGTAACCCTTGTGACGCCATTATGGGAAACTTCCCATAATGCAACGCGTGGTTATGCCGACGGCGACGCCGACGCCGACGGCTACGCCGTGAAGCCGGTAACGGCCGCGTAAGAGCTGCGCTCTAAAATATATATAATTGGACGCCAAAGACTAATTTGTCTCCATGGCATTCTGCACCATGAATAGCTAAAATAACATTTCAGCTAAGAGCTATGTTGTAATAAAAGCGGAAATGAATGTAATGCTCACTTTTTTTAAATGATAAAGCACTCTTTTAGCCAAGTTTAAGCAGGAAGCAAGGCAAAACAAGACGACTAAATTATTTGAAGGTTTCATTTCTTTTTAATAAGTGCCGTCATCATTTTTTTGGTATTCTGCAGAGTTATATTAGATACACTTAGCTGCTTTTCTGTCTGCATTTATCCTACCAAATGTCTCAGAGATGATTGAGGTTGACTTTGTGACTAAGATATAAATAGTTTGATCCACTTAGATGGCGGTAGTGACCAAATAATGTTAATGTATCTGCTTACCTTTCCACGACACACCTGGTTGTGATGTGAGCTTTTCTTGTACTCTTCCTCCGACGATCACGAATGCACCAGGAAGGGTGTATAGAGCCATGACTCACACAACGCATACCCGCTGTCGCCCAGCAGCAAATTGTCGTAGGTTCCATTGGCTAACGTTGCGGAAAGCACACTTTTCTTGAAGACTTCGGAGTCGCTTGCACTGCCAGGCCACCTTGCTACCACATGGCGAATTCGGTATGCAGCGCCCACCACCAGCTGCACGTTGATGGAGTTGTAGCCATGGCGGTTGACATAACGCTGCTTCGTGGGTATACGGTCCTTGCATCCGAAAGTCGCGTACCATCCACAGCACCCACAACGGAAGGGAAGCCCGCCACCTCAAGGAACTGCTGCTGCACCTCGGCCGCCTCAGCTTCATTTGGCTACCTTCTTTAAAATATTTGTCTTTTGCTCTGGAATTTGTGCAGTGAAATCGTTGTCACATACACCCACTTTGTGAAGACATCCGAAAAGCGCTTTCATAAATACGGCCAATTATTGTTTTGAAATACCGAAGTATATCCATTTTGTGCATACCTTTTAAAGTTATTCACTGTTGTGGTAAATCTCAACATGCTTCATTCGTTGTTTAAGTTATCGAAAAGTATGAACTCGTAACACTGCGAGTACTTGTAAAGGAATGAATTTTTTAGGATTGTAGAGAGGGAAGAACAACTTAGAAACTGTATATTGGTGAAAAGTTCCTTTTTTCATGGGAATTAAAACCCAATCACATTGGTGCTTCAGAGGACAAACATAACATTTAACTTTTAGGGCTCTGCGATCACCCATTTTTTATTTATTATTTTCCAGGTTTAAGTCTGATTGCGAAAATATTGAGGATTTATAATTAGGACTACTCTATCGCTTTCCAGACGGGTTAGTATCGCTCTCGTCACTCATACTCCAAGAGCTCGTTCACACACTTCCAACCGAGTAGGACCGCCTGAGGCGAGACAGGTATTTAAGCCTCTTGCAACATTTTTGGACCTGCTCTGCAGCAGCGCATCTGGTCCTACGCTATCGCAAGAGACTTTAAAATCGGTCTTTTCTCACTCGGTCGTATACTCGGTTGCAAGTCTGTGAACGGGACTTTACACTCGCCTGTGTCGGCAATCTGAAATGGACACTGAGAGAGTATTTTTGCTCGCCAAGGTTGTTATTTGTGCATGAGATATGGAGTACTTCCGCCCGTAAATGACAGATCGAGAACTGGCCAGCTAGAGTCGCGACCACTCTCATCTCCTGGTCACGTGTCGCTTGCCGTAGTTTAGACTGCTACCACAAAATATAATCGAAGTCATGGGTCATCGAATGCCCAAGAAGATTCATTTACAACTTGAGATTAGTTGATCATTACAAAACCGGTGCACACTAGCGGACGATCTGTAGCGGATCTGACGGAGCACGCAACAGACCATGCAAGCGATGCAAGAGCTGCAGACGACGCGAAAGAACCGATGTCACGGCGACCGCAGCGCCACTGCCTCCGCCACCACCGCAGCTGCCCGCGTTCCTCAGAGTTCCCAAACTCACCCGTTCTAGTAACGTCAGTTTTAACCAACGTGCTCTATCAGATATGTGAAAGGCGCCAACGGGCTGCCTTCCGTGACTGGGTCAGGGTCCTGCGCCCCTTGGTGTTCCTGTGCCGCTGCAGATGTCCATGTGTTCCGGCAACACCACCTGGATTATTCAAAGGCCGTACACTACAATTTTTGCGTCATCACACTGGGATCGAGGGCATTTATTTTAGAGCATGCTCCGACACAAGTGCCGTGTCACGCCTCCAGGCCTTGATTACTGCTGGTGGTGCTAGCTCTGCTCAAATCAACAAGCTCGCCACCCCCCCCCCCCACCCCTTCTTGAAAGAGAGTGAAAGCTCAAGCGCTCTCTTTATATCTGAACAGGGAGAGCAAAAGGAGCGGCCGTATGTAGGAGTATTCACGTGCCAACGTAGCTGTGTGCGTGCATACTGAGCGCGTGCTGATGGCGAGCTTCCACAGTTTTTTTGCAACCTGCATTCCCACCAAGACTGCCTGTCTTAGCAGCCTTTAAGTGTGAGCTTAATCTAGGGTCCGCTCTAAGCAGCGCCCTAAGATATGGCGTCCAGTAAACACCCCCTCCCCCTCCCCCCCCCCCCCCGTTCCCCTTCGTGTTAGCAAACACGTTCACTGTCGTGCCTGTCAATGCTATCTTCACGCGCATGCTGCACCTGCTTGCACGCATGAGGCACCAATCGCGGCGCCATGCTTGTAACAGACCGATCTCACAAAGCGTTCGTCGCATGCGTGACGCCGCCATAACTTTAGTTCACAGGAGGCAGACGACCGTGCATTCGAGGGCTCGTGCCCTCTCGTGCTCCAGCCGCGTAAAGCTCAAGCGTGGCTGTCGCACGTGCAGAAAGAATAAAGGCCTGTTCACACACTGAGCCGGAGGGCTACAAGTGTAGCGCTGACCTCGCGTTAAGCGCGTGGTGACGGGAGCGATCACCAGCTTTTGTATCGCACCGTCAAAACTGTTACTCATGGCAGGTGACAAGTAGCTGTCGACACGTGAGCAGCGCTACGTCAGCGCTTCGCTGCATGTGAGAACCGGCCTTAAAGTTCCCTCGATGCATTGCGGCAGCGGTGGCGTACTCAAACCAGGGAGTGCAGCTGCACTTTCCACCGTGGTGAAGCAAAACTACCGACCAAGCGCTTTCCGGAAAAATGGCGAAAGAAGGTCTGGGGCTAAACAAATTCGCTCTGACACTCTCATGGAGATGGCGCCACCTTAAGTCAACACCCTCGCGTACCCTCCTCCTTCTCTCTCATGCTCTCTTCCCTCCGATCTCGGAGCCAGAACAAGCGGCCACGGGACCTTGTGCCTATCCTATGCCGCCGACGTTAACCTTAGCCACTCGCTGCGGTGCGCAAAGTAGAAAACGGCGTGATGATTTCTAGCCATTCTTAGAGTTCAGTTATTGTCATCACCACGGTGGTTGGTACACAAGTTACTGCCCGAGTGTCCGGCCAGGTAATACATTTTGCGTGCCGAAGTCGAGTGCTCAAGCAGTTCACGCGTCCGATTCATGAGTCGCGCTCAACTGTCATCAGGTGAGTGGTTTCGGTCCTACAATTGCGTATTTAAGCTTTGCGAAGGCAAGATGAAAATACATAGTCTCCTCTTATTCTCGCAATTTCAACGCAGCCAAGAAGCTCCTGAATGATTGGCGGTCTGTGCGAGTATACTTAGGCCAGACTAGGACCACTACGCCTTTGTAAAGTCATGAACATTCTAACCAAATATCTCGTCATGGCCCCTTTAAGGTATACTGACAACCCCAAAATGTTTGTTCCATTTCTTCCCAGGCGATTCATTATGGTGTCAAAGGGTACCCACTCAGCGTTTTCTTCAAGCGTCAAGTATATTTTTAATAAACTATAAAAACGCCACTTCTCAAGCCGAAACCGAAACTGGAATGGAGAGGAAGTACAAATATAGAGGAGGAGATAGTTGTCTGAAGTCACGTGGCTGTAGCAACTATTTATTTCTTTTATCAACGTATTTGCGGCTTTTTCGTGGCCACAAAAAAACAATGGGTATCAAATTCCTTTTTATTAATTTTAATATTGAGTGTATGCGCCTTTAATGACCCACGACATGATTATATTTGAGGGTTGTGCCTACAGTGTTCTAGAGAATTAAGTGGCAAGAGCGGCGCCCGCTTACGATGGGCCGCGTGAAGACGGTCAACGTAGATGCGCCGCGAGTGGCGCTGGAGTTCCGTGCCCTAGGAGAATTTGTCGCAGATGGCATATGTGCGATGAGCGAAGAAGACGACGAAGCTGAGGCGGTACGCTTCTCCCGAACGTAGCACCGTAGCACTTTTCTTTGTGGTGTAGTGGTGGGGAGTCTTCCCCGTTTCGTTGCTGTCTCGGTCATAAATGCAAGGAAAAAGACGGACACACACACTGCTTCGCGCCGGGATGCAAGTCGGGCCCGGTCAACAAGGGCAGCCGGAGCACCAGCTGATCGTATAGCCGTCGCTGTTTCGTACGCCAAAGGAGGAGGGGCGCAGACTACAGTAGGAAAAAATTCTTAACCGAGAAGACACCAGGTTACGTGGCCTGTGGGGTCACGTGACCTGGGGGCCAAGTAACCGGGGGTCACGTGCCCTGGGGAGTAACGTGACCTGGGGGTCACGTGACCTTACGGTTATGCCAACGCCGACGCCGACGGCGACGGCGACGCCGCTCAAGCCTGAAACAAGCGCCTAAGAGCTGCACTCTAAAAAAATGCATGGCTTATTGCAACAATGTTGCTAGCCATGCCCTGAAATAGTTTTGACGAAAAAAATATTTTGATGATCTAAGCGTGGTTTTAACTTTTGAAAGAGAGCATGAAACTAGGCATCACTCAATAATTGATGAACAATCCACTTTCTTATGAAACAGCGAACAACATTTTCTTTTCGTAAATTTGCACGGCTTTCTACTCACGATGTGGTTGGGCTTGTGCAGTTTCGTTTAATTCAAATATTTTTAAACACGATTTTTGTAGAAGAATCTGGAGTTGGGCAAGTTGGTACATCTTAGATTCGAAGAGCGCCAGAAACCAAGGACAACAGAAGGAATAGACGAAACGATGCGCTACTTTCAACTGAATTTTTGTTAAAAAAACAAACATATATATACACACCCGTGCAACCATTCGCTTGTAATCAAACTTCTCGTGAGATGAATTCAAATTCCTTACCTGAAAAAAAGGACTGAGGAAGTGCTGATACATGCATCGCCTGTAACCCTGATTTTAAATGCCTTGAAGATTTCTCTTTCTGTTCTCGTTTTATATCTTCCCAAAATCTGCGTTTCATCGAGTGTAGGAGAACATGGGCACCGATCACAATGAACGGCCAAGTTTCCCGAGGGTGACCGCCTAACAGAAAGGTTATGCTCCCTGGCCCTCTCTTTGACGCACCTCCCCGTCTGCCCTATATACGTCCTCCCGCATGACGTTGGTATCTCGTAAACCACCGCTGTTTCGCGATTCCACATATTTTAGCATGCTTTTTTGTACATGCTTCCGCCGTGCGTGACTTGCGTCACGCAAGGTGGAAGCATGCATAAAGCGCACGTAACGCTACGGTGGGGCGCGTGCAACGTCTACTTTCCCGCACGGCACTTGATCCGGCTCCTCACGTGATCGGAGCTCGGCGAATAGCGGCGAGGCGGCACGTGGAAAACAGACGCGCAACTCTGGCTCCCGTAGGGAGCCTATACAGGAACTCTAGGCATGCCTGAAGCCCCTTTAAACGGAAAAGTGGCGACATCCTTTGAAGAATGCCGCCTGCTATCTTGAACCTACCCAGGCGGCGCTACAGTCGACGCGCGGGTGTAAAAAAACAAAACATAAAGATAAAAGGTGTGCGGGTCAGAGGAGAAGGGAGAAGGAATGCCTATGCTGTCGGAGTGCAGTGCATGCTATGAGCTCATCTGGCCAATCAAATAATGCCAACTGTGCAACGTCACGGCTTTCATCTTCTTCCTTTGAGCACATCCTTCGAGGCTGGTAGACCGCGACAGTGCGCTTTTAGCCTGTGTGTATGTATTTTTGTGTCTTTCAGCCTTTGACTGCGCTCTGACTCATGTATAGGAAGGCCGTCTGCTATCTTGGGCCCTTCCAGGCGGCGCTACAGTCGACACACGGGTGTAACAAACCAAAACATAAAGATAAAGTGTGTGCGAGTCAGAGGAGGAGGAAGACGATGTCGCTACCTTTTTTATTCAGGGGCATTAGGCATGCCCACACACACCAACTATAGGCCCCATCTCACACACGTCAAGTGAGCAGTGGGAGGCCATCCTGCGTAGCGATGACCCTGCCTGCCAGCACTGGCTGGTAGAGATTGCCACCGCAGCGTTGGAGGCCACTGGAATCCTGGAATTGGGATGAACACCTTCTTTCCTCCCCAATTTTTTTCTGAAATAAAGATGCTTTCATTCAACCTGCACTTTTTTATGCGCGTGATCGGTTGGTTCGTTGATGTCAAACGTCAGAAGACGACGAGCGCCATGACGACGATGCTCTTTGGATGTTGCATAATTTGCTCCTTCCTGTCGTATGGAGCGCCGGACGAGGCGTGTTAAAATAAATATTATGTCTCTCTCTCTCCCTGTCGTAGCCTTCACAAGCTTCCAATTTAAACGAAAAAAAAATACAAACAAGGCGCATTGTTTTATGTAGTAGCGCGCAGTTCAGGTCACGAGCCGAGATTAGAGAAAAACGAAAAATCTCGCTCCTTCGCGGTCTTGACAGTCACGTGCACACGCTCTCACCGTTCCATTCTTTTTCCGTTGAATCAGACAATCAGTCGCTCAGGATCCGTAAGTGCATTTGCCTACTTTATTCCGGTTGTATTTAGTCTTCCACTCAGTTTGAGCCACCCCGCTCGGAAAATCAGTGCGTGCAAGAGCGTTCGTGACTCGCGTCGCAATATTGGCATCGGTGGCAGTTTTCTGAATTGTTATCTTATTTCTTGGATCGGCAGATTACCTCCGACTCTCCAGACTTCCCGACGTGCAACGCCACCGTCTACAAAAATGGGTAAGCTTCTTCGGATTTGAATGCTACACCTAAGGAAGGCGCGGCAGTTTCTTTACTTCTCCCATGATTCAATGCCCACGTTTGTCAGGAGTACAATATTCTTAAACGACCATAAACTGAACTCCTATTCGCCTCTTTTTTATTATTCTATCATGTAATTTAAATCACTCTTCCCCGTCTGCAGTACCGAGTAGCCCGCTATAACAATGGTTCAGGCAAACCTATTCATAGATTGCATGTGACGGCATTCGCCGCGACCGTTCGCTTCAGCATGTTAGTTTCATAACGCAGAAGTTTTAGCTAAGAAAAAAAGAAACAGTAAGTAGAAATACCAATCAGACCCCACAATGGCGACACTTGTAAGCAATGACTCTGATATCCATCTCCTCTATCGCTCATTCGCCGCGACCCTTTCAGGCGAGAATTTCAGATGTTATTGAAACACTACACGGCTTCATGTAGGCTGTACCCACATCGGCGCGCCCTTACAATTTACTTCCAAAGGGCATTGGCGGCACCGATATTGACCACTTAAGTTACTGCCTTAAAGCGTTGGCTTCACTATCTGAGAGGAATGCGCAAGGATGCACGTTCAACCTCCATTCCACACAATCATGATCTTTGTTTTTGGACAGAAAAAAATCAGAGCAGTTCTGAGAATACGCTGCCTATGACGTTAAACATAATGGCGTAATTCTGGTTAAAAACACACAAAAGACGAGGAAAAGGTAAAAACACAAACAGGACATGCAAGCGCTCACTCGCGATTAGTTGCTTAATCAAGCTGTCAGTGGCCACTTAGAAAAAAGTAAAAGTTATCTCCTCCACCCTCTCTCTTTTCTTTTTTTTTGTTCATGCGCAAAAAAAAAAATTTCGGCTTATAAACAAAAAGATCCGAAGAAAAACCTTGGTCATCAATCCTATCTAAGAACATGCTGCCACGTCAAAAATATATCTGTACATCGGCATCTGCTAATGAAAGAGAAGGATTACTGAAGCAAACATCCCCAAGAAATTTTATTTTATAGTATGTCTGGGCGTCAAATATAAGTTTAACCTTATTAGTTTCCACCCTTTCATCGACTATTTATAGATTTATCGATCAATTTTATTTCTATGCTTTATAATTAAAGAAAAGTCAATATTAATATGTTTGTTTTTGCTGAATTTGTGATAAACAGCGCAGTATACTACTTGAACCATGAATTCATCTGCGATAAGAACAGTTCAAAGACACTCAGACTCACAGTGTAATAATTCAGCTGCATGAGGCAAAGAGGTTCGCTGATATTCTCCGGCAAGAGCGACCTCCTTTAGATTGTTCACAATATGCAGCTTTTTAACGGTGCTGGTAACGCCGTGTGCGAATCGGGTCTCCTGTATGCACAGCGTCAGCTATCTTATGCTACGTTGTCAAAGCTAACTTAGCTTTCACTAGAAAGCCTTCGTGTATGTTTGGCTTAGAGTGATGACATCTGGCCCTTTTGTTTCAAACGCATATTTGATCCTTTTGTTTCTAAAGCGCGTGAAAAAGCGTCTCCTGCACTCGTAGCGCGACTGTATTACGGCGAACTGTGTCATGATCTCTATATATTTCAACGCGATAGCATTCTTTGCTGCTATGCACTTTTCGTCTATGTATCTATCTATCTGGCTATCTAACCTCTTACGCCGCGGGTCGATAAATAAATAAAAAAGACCGGCGCCGGCTGGGATTCGAACCGTTGACCCTTTGATCAGCAGGCAGACGCGCTAACCACAGAGCTATGAAGGCAGTCATTCAACGCACTCTAAACGGTTGTTTATATCTTTACCATAGGACGCGCTTTACAGCGCTGTCACAGCTGCCGGTACGCGCGCGTTCCATGCACGAGGGCTCATTCCGCTCTCGTGAGGCTAAGCACGGGAGGGTGATGTAGCGGCCGTGCTCAGCCTCACGAGAGCGGAATGAGCCCTCGTGCATGGAACGCGCGCGCACCGGTAGCTGTGACAGCGCTGTAAAGCGCGTCATATGGTAAAGATATAAACAACCGTTTAGAAGTACCGTTGGTTGAGACTAGCTGAGACGCCAGAAAGTCTGGTCGGTACCATTTTGAGTGTTTGTGCGTATGGCGCGTGCTTTGCTCGCCTTCCTAAGTGACACAAACGCACGTGCTGGGCTGCGGAGATCGTGCGCAGGGCTGTGAAAGTGTCATCAAATTTAGAATCGCCTCAAGAGTGGGCTGGCGTATCTAGAGTGTGCCGGCCACCCGACGAACGCGCACAACTCCGGACCGTTTGATGCTATTCGCATTAACGTAGATAATCATTCCCAAAGGATGGGTTCTGCTGATTTTTTATTTGAGCCTGTGCTGACGGCATCGAAAACAACAAAAAATGTCATCACCCTAAACAGACGGGCATTGAGGCACTCTAGCTTTCACAGTTCTCCAACTCTGGCAAAGCTAGTTGCGCGAGCGCATGCAGATGAGGCGGAACAGACAAAGCCACGCGTTCTCGCAGTGGTGCCGCACCGCTGCATCTACAGTGGAAGCTACGCTAGCCTTAAAGTGGCGATGCAACAATTATTCTACATTCAATAAATATAGCTTGGAATTATTCCATGACATTCATAGCCTATAAAATACACGATGAATTTTTTTTAGAGCGCAGCTCTTAGGCGCCCGTTTCCGGCTTGATCGGCGTCGGCGTAACCGTGAGGTCACGTGATCCCCCCCCCCAGTCACGCCCACGAGATCACGTGACCCCCCCTTCCGAGCGCGTGACCCTCTTGGCTTTAATTGGCTACAAATGGCTATAAGTGATTAGCATTGATACTATTGGTTATTTCTGTGTATACAAATATGAATGGCTTCATGTTGCTCTTTTTGGTTATTGGCATCTATTTGTCACCAGATTGGCCTGAAATGGCAACGAATTCGTGATTACAGTTGACAATTCTGTGCTATTTCGGTGTGTATGGATGAAAATGACTTCAAATGGCTATTGCTGGCAATAAGCATCTATTTTTATAAGATTGGCTTGAAATGGCTATACATGGCTAACAGCAACTGTTACTTACAATCTATGCAATCGGAGCTTGTATAGATTTGAATGACTTTAACTGCGTATTTTTGACTGCAGCACCTATCGTTGACAAAGTTGGCTTGGATTGGCTGTTATTGGCTATAAGTATCTGTTCCTGACCTGGTTGGCTTGAATTGGCTACAAATCGCTATAAGTGACTAGTATTTATAATTAAAATTATTTCTGTGTCTACAAATGGAATGGCTTCATGTGGGTATTCTTGGCTATTATCATCTTTTTTACCAGATTGGCTTCAAATGGCTACTAATGGCTATTCGTAAATTTAGTTGACGATTCTGTGCTATTTAGGTGTTCATGGACGAAAATGGCTTCAAATGGCTATTACAAATGGCTACTGATCGAGCGTGAGCCTGTCCCGACCATCGGGGACTTCGTGGGACACGCCTTCCTGGGCAGACCCGTCGGGTACAGGGTGCTCCACGACGATGCAACCATCAGCGATGCCGTGGACCTCGGCAAGCGCCTCCTCCACTCGGTGCTCGCTCCGTGGCAGAGGCTGGATGCGGTAAAGACGTTCCTCTTCCCCGCGCTCAACTTTGCCATGAGGGCGGGCGTCCTAGGAAAGGTGGAATGGCGGAGACTGGACGACGCACTGCGCCCGTTGCTCAAGCGCACGCTGTACCTGCCAAGCAACGCCTGCAACGACTACCTTTATGGGAGCGCGGCGGCAGGTGCGGCGGGCATACCTGTAGCGGCGGACACAAGCGACGCCTGCCGAGTCGACGGGGCCTTCAAACTCCTCTCCTCCGCCGACGCCGAGATCCGCGACATGGCCCTCCGAGCCGTGACCCAGGTGGTGTCAAAACGCCTACGGCGGGTTGCGGCTGCAGAGGACGTCGAGAGGTACCTGACCGGGGAGACCGAGGGCGACTTCCGAGCCACCTCAACGCAGGTCCAGTCTGTGTGGACCGAGGCCCGGAAGGCCTCCCGCCGCCTTGAAGTGGGGTGGGAGCTGCAGCCCGACGGTGCCCGAATCACTTGCGGAGACGTCTCGGTCTCCGCCAAACATCGCCACAGGGTGATCCGGACCCTTCGGCTCATCCTGACAGCAGCACGGGACACGGCCCTCCAGCAGAAGCCCAACCAGGGCAAGGTGATGGAGTGTGTCGCCTCTGACCCAACCAGTTCCCACTTCATGAGGTCAGGGCGGCACACTCGGTTTGCCGACTGGAGGTTTGTGCACCGTGCCCGGCTGAACCTGCTTCCCCTGAACGGTGCACGCCCGTGGGCCGCAGCTGCCGACCAGCGGTGCAGAGCCTGCGGCTACCCCCGGGAGACGCTGCCGCACGTCCTCTGCCACTGCATGGTGCAGAGCCGGGCCCTCACGGGCAGGCATGACCAAGTGGTGAGCCGTATCAGGGCTGCAGCCGCTAGCCGGTTCACCATAACTCATGAGAACCAGCCCGTCGGCGGGACAAGCCTGCGACCTGACCTGGTGCTCGTCCGAGGTGAAGAGGCCCTCATCATCGACGTCTGCTGCCCCTTCGAGAACCGTCGCGCCGCACTGGAGGAAGCTCGCCTACGAGAAGATCACCAAGTACGAGCCCGTGCGGCAGCTTCTACTGCGGCGGTTCCAGAGGGTGGTAGTGGAGGCCGTGGTGGTGGGGGCGCTCGGGTCGTGGGACCCTGCAAACGACCGAGTCATGCGTCGCCTGTGTAGCAGATCACATGCACGGACCCTGAAGAGACTGATAGTCAGCGAGACTATAGCGAAATCGAGAGACATGTACGTGAAACACGTCGGGAAGTGAGGACCATCAACGTCCATACATCTTCCCCCTCCCCTTTTTTTTTTTTCCTTTTTTTTTTCATTTATTGTTTTTGAATGTTACAGCTTATTTTGTGCAATGAACAAGTGTTAGAGATGTAATTTTTTATGTAACAAGCATCAATAAAAATCTATTTTCATTAGATTGGCTTGAGATGGCTATACACGGCAGTCAGCAACTATTGTACACAATTTATGGTATTGGTGCGTGTATAGGTTTGCGTGACTACACCTGGATAATATTGGCTATAGGCATCTCTGGCTTTACTTAGTTGGCTTTACTTGGCTATTATTGACGATAAGCATCTATTCTTGACCTGGTTGGCTTGAAATGTCTTCAAATTGCGCTAAGTGACTAGTATTGATAATTATTAGCCATTTCGGTGTCTAGAAACATGAATGGCTTCATGTGGCTCTTTTTGGCTATTGGCATCTATTTTTACCAGATTGGCTTCAAATGACTACGAATGGCTATTCGTTAATATAGTTGACAATTCTGTGCTATTTCAGTGTTTATGGATGAAAAATACTTTCAATGGCTATTATTGGCTATAAGCGTGTATTTTTGTTAGATTGGCTTGAAATAGCTATACATGACTAACAGCAACTATTACTTACAATCTATGAAATTGGAACGTGTATAGATTTGAATGACTTTAACTGCATATTATAGGCTACAGCACCTACCCTTGACAAAGTTGGCTTGGATTGGCTATTATTGGCTATAAGAATCTGTTCCTGACCTGGTTGGCTTGAATTGGCTACAAATGGGTATAAGTGACAGTGTTTATATATAGAAGCTACTTCTTTGTCTACAAACTGGAATGGCTTCATGTTGCCATTTTCGGCTATTATCACCTATTTTTATCAGATTGGCTTCAAATGACTACGAATGGCTTTTCGCGAATATAGTTGACAATTCTATGCTATTTCAGTGTTTATGGATGAAAATGACATCAGGTGGCTGTTATTGGCTCTAAGCATCTATGTTAAATTTGATTGGCTTGAATGGCTATTAAGAACAAGTAATAATAATTATGTGATGTTTCTATGTTTACGAACTGGAATGATTTCCAGTGGCTATTGTTGGCTAAGTAGAATGTAGAAGACAATATGTCCAGCGCGACGCTGGACATACTGACTGCACCAACAAAGACGACGACGCAACTCACTGTCACAAGCGCGACGGCACGTGATTTAAACAGAACGTTTTCGCCTAAGTTCGGAGTCGGTCACACCGTTTCTTCCATACTAAACAAAGAACGTGCTACATAGCATATATTTTGTACCAGATTGGCTTTATGTGGCTACCAATGGCTATTTGTGAGTATAATTGCCAGTTTTGCACTATTTCAGTGTTTATCAATGAGTATGGCTTTAAGTGGCCATTTTAGATTAAACAATGTTGGATCTTTGCATCTATTCCCGATGAATTCGGCTGAAATTGCTTCAAACTGGCAATAAGTGGCTGATACTGCCAATGATATGCTCGTTAATATTTTTAAATATAATTGAAGTGGCTATTATTGACCTTCGGCTGCTTCTCCTTGCCAAATTGGCTTGAAATGGCTATATGTGCATTTATTATTAATAATGACTTTTTGCAGATGGTTTGCTTACAGATTTGATTGACATCAACTGGCTATGAATGTCCAGAAGCATCTATTCCTGACCTGGGTGTCTTGAATTGGCTACAAAAAACCCTTGGTGCTTATTAGCCGCAACGTTCTGCTATTCCATACTTATGGCAGAGAATGGCTTATAGTGGCAAATTCTTGGCTTTAGCATCTATTATAAACGAAATCAGCTTAAAATGTTCCAGAATGATTCTTCATGGCTATCATTGACAATATGCTACCAATGCCTAAGAATAGCCTTTGCTGGCCATTTGAAACCAATGTTATAAAACATAGGTGGTAACAGCCAACAATACCCACCTGAAGTCATTCCAGAGATAGCTCGAAGTTTTCATTTTTCATTATATATATATTTATGATATAAATATATTATGATATAATATAAATATAATATATTATAATAAATATAATATATTATAAACTATTTACATATATTTATCAATAACATTCACTAATAGCCATATGCAGTCATTTCAAACCGATCTAGTTAAAAATAGATGCTCATAGTCAATAATAGCTGCTTGAGGCCGCTGTCGTTCATAGACATTGATATCGCACATATTTAAATATACTCACCAGTAGCCATGTGCAGCCATATGGAGCCAATCTAAGTAAAAAAGAGATGCTAATGTCCAATAATACCCAATTGAAGCTATTACATTTGGTAAACATAGAAATAGCTCATTATGATCAATACTTACTACAATAGCCATTTCTGGCAATTTCAGATGACAACCCAGTAGAAATACATCCTTGTAGCAAATAAAAACAACTTGAAGACATTCTCATACATAAATATTGAAATAGAAAGGAACTGTCAATTGTACTCACTAATAGCCATTGCTAGCCGCTTAAAGCCATTCTAGTTTGTAAACACAAAAATAGCCCATAACTATCAACACTAGTCACTAATAGCCATTTGTAGCCATTTCAAGCCAATGTTATGAAAATAAATTTGCATAACAACTATCAGCCACATGTAGTAATTTCCATCCATAAACAATAAATTAGCACAGAATTGTCAATAGACCCTTTCCGAAATTGCTCTTGGCAACAATGAGCCGCTGCCTTGACGGCGCTCGGAAGTGCGGCTGGCCACTATGATCGGACAAGGCGCTGCCATTATGTGGTATGCGCCCGCGATCGCGAGCTCCACCGCCGCGGATCCTGATTGGTTATCGTGGACCAGGACCGAATGCGCAGTTCAAGTTTGTGTCTGAGTTTACGAGGAAGCACCTTCGCACGAAACGGCGACTGTTTTCGTGGCTTCGCTCTTACATCGCGACTGAAACAGGCCGTCGCATTTTCGTGGACGACGCTGTCCACATCGGCGATGGAGCCGCTTTCGCGTCTTCGTTGGCGATGCGGTTTACATCGACGATTGAGTTGCTTGTCACGCCATCGCTTCCGACGTTTGCGTGATCGCGTCCCTTATCGCGTCTTCGGCAGCATCAGTATGAAGAACGTTTGCTTTGGCGGCAGTGGCGGTCTTCGACACGACGCTCTCCTCTTGCGCCTTTCGGCAAAGTTGAAAGCAAATACTGTTAACTCTATTTTCGCGGCTTCAATATTTCGGAAATTTTACGAAGTTTGGGTTAGGGAATATTTGACGGACACAATATTTCGCGATTTGGAGGGGTACGCCTAGTATTCCTTACCATAGGTTAATTTTTTTTTATCTATTCTTTGCGATATTTTTTATGTCCCGAAATTCGCGAAAAATACGTCCTCGCGAAAATTAAGTTGTTTACAGTGTGGTTGGAACAACTTGTTGCACCAAGAAGTGGTGGCTACCAGCAACGTTCGAGAGGTAGCCAGTCTGTCTGAACTGCTTCAGCCTATAGCCGTGTATCTTTCGTGTTATGTTTTCCCCCTGACGTTTTATAGCGATTTCCCGGTTGCTTCGAACAACGGATCACCCGGGAAGGAAGAGAATGGTACACCTGGAAGAAGACAGTACCCGAATTTCAGAATTGCCACACGCCACGCCCGAATAAAGTATCCACGGGGAGAGCTGTGCGCGTGTGCTCGTAGCTATGATAGTTCTTTTTACTGCGCGAGCTATCACAGTGAATCCTTGTGCACGCGCGCATATCCTGACTTACCGCTCATTCACACTGGAAGCGGATCCGCGGTCGCAAAGAGGTTGCGAACAATGTTACTTGGTTGCGAACGCGGTTGTATAAAGATCCAGTACAATTTCACGCGCATTTGATGACATCAAATGCGCGTGAAATTGTACTGCTGTTCGCAACCGCGTTGCGAACGCGGATCCGCTTCCAGTGTGAATGAGCGGTAAAAGGGGCCATGAACGATATCGGGTTGCAATGTTCATCGCTTTGCAGAGGCGTACTGTCCCTATAGTCTGGACCAAGTATACTCGCACGGACCGCCACTGATTCAGAAGCTTCTTGGTCGCAGTGAAATTGCGAGAATAAAAGGGGATAATGTCTTTCAGTCTTGCCTTCGCAAAGCTTTGAAAGGCGCTACGGTGGCTCTACAGAGTGCTGACCTCTGCGACCGTATACCACATAATGGCGGCCGCGGCCCCGCCGGAGCGGCGCACGTGACCACTCCCAGAGAGTTCGCATAGTTTGGAATCGGCGCCGCTAGATGGCGCGGCAATGCTAAAAAGGGTCTATTATACTTGTTAATAGCCGTTGCTAGCCACCTGAAGCCAATCTGCTCAAAAACAGATGAAAATAACCAACAATAGCCGCTAAAAGCCATTCCGGTTAGTAGACACTAAAATTGCTCATAACTATCAAGACTAGCCACTAATAGCCTTTTGTAGTTATTTCAAGCCAAATATTAAAGAATAAATGCTTATAGCCAATAATAGCCACTTGTAGACAGTTTCGTCCATAAACACTGAAATAGGTGATATTCACTGGACGCCATATTTGAGGTAACTGCTCACAGCGCATGCTCGGGAGGAGGTTCCCGTCAGCTCTCGGGCAATCACAAGAGAAGAACGGAAGGAGAAAAACTCTTCTCACCGGGACTTTCCTTCGTATGTCCCAGGCTGCCCCAGACGTCGCTATTCTCCCTGTAGAAGAATATAGAAGATTAACTATTACTCAAAATTCGTACAAAAGCAGCTTTTCCCGCTCTCTCTCTTCACCGGTGGTTCGAAACCAGCAACGAGCTCAGCTATGACCGCCAGTGAATACAAGCTATAGGACAGAATTGTCAATTATACCCGCTAATAGCCATTGCAAGCCCTTTGAAGCCAATCTGGCCAGAAATAGATGCAAATAGCCAACAATGGCAACTAAAAGCCATTCCAGTTAGTAAACAAAAAATCGCTCATAAATATCAACACTACTCACTAATGGTCATTTGTAGTCGCCTCAAGCCAATTAATAAAGAATAAATTATTATAGCCAGTAATAGCCACTTACAGCCAGATTCATCCGTAAACACTGAAATAGCACAGAATTGTGAATTATACCCGCTAATAGCCATTGCTAGCTATTTGAAGCCCATCTGGCCAGAAATCGATGCTAATAACCAACAATAGCCACTAAAAGCCGTACCAGTTAGTAAACCCAACAATCGCTTATACTACCAACACTAGTCACTAATAGCCATTTGTAGCCATATCAAGCCATTGCTGTAAAAATAAATACGTATAGCCAGTCATAGCCACTTGTGGCCATTTTCATCCATAAAAACTGAAATAGAACAGAATTGCCAATTATACTCACTGATAGCCATTGCTTGCTATTTGAATTCAATATATTCAGAAATCGATGCTAATAGCCAACAATAGCCACTTAAAGTCATTCCAGTTAGTAAACACGAAAATGGCCCATAACTATCAACACTACTCACGAATAGCCATTTGTAGCCATTTCAAACAAAATTATCGAAAATTTGATGCATAAGCCATTAATATCCACTTGAAGCCATACTCACTTTAGGCACCGAAAGAACAGAAATTTGTTTAATGATTTCATCAGTATCCATCATAGCCATTTCACGTCAGTCTAGTCAAGAATAAATATAACAGCCCCCTCATAATACTATAGTAGTATCATTATTTTAGATCTTCACGTTGTATCTACGTCAGAGAGCGCGAAGAAGCCCGAAATCGTCGGCAAGCTGCCGTTTAAGCTGGGGAACATTACGACTGCGCGCACCGAACAAACACACATCCACCAGTTCTTTCGCTGCCATCTTACCGGTGACATCACGTCTCTTGTGAGATCACGTGACTAGTAGTGGCTCGGTTGCTATGGAAACCGAGCCAGCTCAGCTCGTTGCTATGGTACCGCTTGTGACCAATCGGGGTGAGAGGCGGCACAGGGAAAAGCGTGGCGCTACTCTGGCAGCTACGCTGCCATATGTAGTGGCTCTAATTCCTGCCATCTCAGTGACTGGGCACGAGCCACAACACGAATGCATGTCGAGGCATTCATAGCCACGAGCCATACGGAGGCATCGCGTAGACTGCACAAATAGCATTTAAAAATCGTCACTGCGGGCATCGCAAATCTCGAAGACCCACTCCTGGGGATCGCATTATTGGTATTGGCCACAGAGTTCTGTCATTGGATCCGTCATCAAGTTTTGCGAAAGAGAGACTGAAAGAAAATATCGGGTTTTATCCTTGAACGTCCACTGCGACAAAGACGCTTATCAGCCAGTAGCGTTGCGTTCGAGTATTATTGGGTCCCACTAGTACCAGTAAGTTGGTGTGAAGTGAGAAACCTTTCTGCCGAATATCGTTACACAGCCCCATTAAAAATGTAGCACAAAAGAGTTGACGCAGTCTATAATCGTTGCCACTATTTACAAAAATCAGTCCACACGTGCGAAATCACAGCTTAGCCAGACCTCGCTCGTAGTTGCCGCCACACAGAAAGTGCTCGTGCCTAACACACACTACACCGCTATGAATTCAACCTCATATGCTTTTATGGAATGGTGTAGAGGCAATTGCAAGCATGGTGCCTCCAGCCCCACACTCTAAGAAAAAAGGGTGTAGTCGGGTGCATCGGGCGCACATGCACCCTTTTCCTGAAAGATACACCCTGTGTTGCTTAGCCATTGTACTTGTACACCGACAATGAGCATCCTCCTCTCCCTTAAAAACCTCTAGGTGTGTCAGTGCACACCCACGCTATCCACGCACCCCGATCAGCTTGTGCTTGGATTCGCCCTTGGAGGTGACTTTTTGGGTTTGGCAGTTTCTTAGGAAAAATGGAGCTATCCTGTTCACTCGGTTTTGACAGTAGAATGGACGCTATGCATGTTTTAGGCCAGTCGGGTCTCCGGTGGGATCGCGTGACTACAGTCTCGAAGCTAGAGATAAGGCAGAGCACGGCACCTGCCTGAAGCCCAAGGCCACGGATAGCATCCACTGCACTATTGACTTTGGGTCGAACTTTCAAGAGGATATAAGTGACAAACCCTCTCGTTGTGTGCATTGTTGGGTTGCCGCTGAAGATAATAAGGCTTTGCGAGGGCGCCACCCTATTGGCCTTGAAGGAGCTGCAATGTTCATACTTTTTTTTTCTTTCTCTCCCCAAGCTGAAAGCATGAAAGAAGGTAAAGGTTTCACGGATGATGTAGTAGCTTTTTTCGATCTCAGTGCTTCCCGGCCTAGTTTCTTGCGTGCTGTGCCGCGACCAGAAGGGGCTCCCGTAGATTTCGTCAGCGACGACGTATTCGAGTGTACCAAGGTTTCCAGTGTTTGAAAAGCACTACGTGTATATCGGCAACAAGCGAGTTCTTCAGAAAAGCCCAAGGAATTTATATGATGAGCTTAGTGTTCGGTTCGGCAAACTACTGCTTCTGCTACATTCTGTTGAATCTTCACGGACCCCTTTCCTTTCGTTTTTGTGTTTCTGTTGTTCTGCAGTGCCCGTGTCGACATATATTTCGGATTACATATTTCGAGTCCGGTGTTTTCATCGTAAGTGCTCTGCAACCTACTCCTTTGCAAAAATTGACCGTTTCGTTCCGGATTACCTCTAGAATTAGGCAGTGTCTATTTTCTAGCAGCCTGGAGAATAATTTCCCCAAAATTCTATTGGCAGTCGCATGCCATTAGCTGATTACTATCATGTGACAACCGCAGGTAGAATACTGATTTTCTTATTCTCCTGGCGTTTGGTAAAAACACGTTTTTGTTGACACATGTTCTGTAGAAAAGTTTCATCGACGCTAACGTTTCATCGTCACTCGTTAGGCTAACTGCACGCTTTAGGGACATTTTGTCGCGCGTGTATCTCTGTGGTGCGTGCTCACCGTCTCAGCCCACCCGTTCACGCCGCTTCGTCCCGGCAGTCTGCGGCGGCTCATTACGAAAACGTTAACTCACCTGTCCCACCCGTACATGTCACTTTGCGGATACATTCTGGGGCGGCACATTACAAGAAAAAAAGAGAAGCTAATATAGGAAAGCTAATCTGAGCTGTCGATGAGACGTCGTTCGTTGAATGAAGGGCGACTGCCGGTAGAATTTAGTGAAAATAATTCTGCCGGCTGCTTGAAAAATAAACACTACCTAAGACTCACCCCGGTTCTTTTTTGACTAGTAATCTTGTCAGTTGTGTAACAGCTTCATCGTACCCCTTCACATATCACGGATTGCTTGTAATTTTGTACTTGTTTACGAAATAAGCTGTATAATAAACTTCTAGGAGATTTGAAAGTCATCCCGTGTGTTCGTTTGCCTGCCTTTTTGCAATCACCGGGGCGCATACATTTTTTAAAAGTTTCCTTGATGTCTTAAATAGGTTTATGAAGTTAGTTATCAAGCGGGTGCATAAAGTGGTGTGACCATGCACCTTTTAATCGGGTGCATCAGTGTTTTCTTCGAATTCAGTGGGTGTAGAAAGATGTGTAACAGTACACTATTGAACGGGGTGCTACTGTGTTCCCTTTGAGAGCGGTAGGTGTAGAAAGAGGAGTAATGGTACACTATTGAGAGGGGTGCACCGGTGTTCCCTTTGAGTGAAGCGGGTTTATAAAGCGGTGCAATGGTACACCTTTGAAAGGGGTGCATTTCTGTTCCCTTTCATTTCATTGGGTGTAGACAGAGGGGTACCCGTACACAATTGAATGGGGTGCACATCTGTTTTCTTCGAGTGAGATTTCTGTGGAAAAAGGTGTACATCTGCACCACACCAACGGGTGTACACATACTCCCGTATTTGGGGTGTACAAGTGTTCTCACAAAGGGTGTAGTATATGTGACAAGCACTTACACCCCCTATGGGTGTACTCCATGACACCTTTTTTTAGAGTGCATGCGCGCAAGCAAGTCCAGGCTCCGCGTGAACATAGCTTTGGCAATCTTTTAGTTTCATGGGCTTGTTCGGACGAGCGGAGATATGGCGGCGGCCATTCGCCTTGCTTGCAATCGTCTAGTGGCGATGTGAGCGATAGAAAGCGTCGATGTGACTGGGGTTCCACGATTGGCCGAATGCCGAGTATCACCTAAGCAAAGGATTTCTCATCGAGGGAAATAAGAGTAATGTGAGAACTTCAATTTTGGCGGTGTTGGTAATGTTGGTTTCAGAGCGCAGTTATTTCAAGCATTCACCGTGCTAACTACAGACACCATCGAACTTGTTGTTTGAGAGGAATGACATCACGAGAAGGAACCATAAGATGACGCTACCAAAACATCTCGCCGCCAATTGGCGACGTGAGCGATCGAAAGCGTCGCTGTGATCGGCCTTCCGCGATTGGCCGAATGCTGACTATGGCCTCAGCAAAGGATTTCTCATCGACAAAATAAGAGCGATGTAAGAACTTTACTTATGACAGTGTTGGTAGTGTTGCTTTAAGAGCGCAATGATTTCAATCTTCCACCATGGTCATTCTAAACACCATCGAACTTATGGTTCGCAAGGTAATGACATCAAGAATGGTAACCACCGGAGGACGCCACCAAAGATCTCGCCGCCAAAAGACCTTTCTATAAAAGAGCTTCTGACCGGTTTCATTTTCAGTGTTTGTGGGTATGGCGCGTGATTTTCTCGCTTTCCGAAGCGACGAACATGCACGTGTTGCACTGAGCAGATCGCACGCTGGTCTCCAGGCCTTGTATGTATACACCTTTGCAAGTGGGATCCCGTCTTAACCTCGAACCGCGCACCGCGGTCAGGCGGGCCTACTCTCCAGCCAGGACGTTCGCTGCTTATCGAACAATGTTGCCAAGCGTCTCTTGCCGAAGCATACACAACTGAGCGCAAGAATAAATTAAAAATATATATATTTATAAAACATGCAGGTGTTCTCTTCGACTGCAAAAAAGCACAAACAGTTAAATAAAATACGTAAACCAGCAACAAATCGAAAAATTAGAAAAATATCTATACTTCGTTTCACTTTATCTGCGAGCGAAGCCAAAGCTATAAGCGCGAGACCAGCACTTTTTGCGTTTCTCCCCAGCTCGCGCGCTCGAGCGAAGCCGGAACGTACGGAGCTTTCGTGCTCGCGCTTCCAGCTTTGCCTTCGCTCGCACATAAGGTGAAACGAAGCATAGAGTCTCAAAGCTTTCATCAGAAAGCGCCAGAAGCCGCATGGCCATTGCATCAACGATGGCTGCGCTCGCGGCAGCTCTTGCTTCCACGACGTGCTGGAACAGAGGCTGCGATCGTTAAAAAGTCAGAGCTCTGCAACCCTTAAACATGACCCGTCCTACAATATTTGATGCTACGAATCTGAGTGGATACCTCCCCTGCGTTCCGAAACAGTAAGTGTGTCGCTAATCCAGGCCGTCGGCGACACAGCAGACGCCGCCATCTTGTCATTGCGCACCCCAGTGACGTGCCCCTGGCGCACCCCAGCATGGCGGAAACGTTAGGCGGCGCCAGCATCGCCCAAAATGGCGGCGCACGGGAGCCCTTCTTGCAAACGTGTATTGGAATGGTGCATAGCCACTGGGTGATTGACTTCCGAACGAAGGTGTCTACTTACTCCTTTCTGGCGTTGAAGCACCAGGTACAGCTCTGATATCGTTCGTCTTTCACGAAATTAAAATTACCTTCGCTTTGCAAACCCTAACTAATCTTAAGTAGAACCCAACTTATACCTAAATTAGCATATGCAGCATTAACCTTTGATACCGCTCATGCCTTCTACACTGACGACTTCCAAGCCATCCAAAACAAATCTGCTCGTTTTATACTCTGTTATTACCACCACACAGCTAGTGGCACTACACTCTAAACTTGGTCCCTCTTAGTAAGAGGAATTTTTTTTTTTAAATCCCTCTTAAACTGCAATTCTCTTAAATAAAAGGGACGCAAGCGCTGTCAAGGTCATTCTCGTTTTTCAAGAGGGACAACTTCCCTTGAAGTGTAAGAGGGATAAAGGCCCTCTTAAAATTTGGAGGGACACGGTCTCTCATAGAAATGTTCCTCTAAATTTCGTTCCGCATTATAAGAGGGCATTGCTCTTCAGATATCCCTCTTAAATGGCCGAGGGACTGCGTCCCGGTTAAAAAATAAAAGGAGGTGCGTGGCGTTCTAATTATATTTCACACAGTAAATTACACAAGAAACGTTTATGGGCAATGCACAAAACTCTGTGGCGCCTGCGACGAATTAAACACAAAACAAACATTGTATTATGTTGCCACGAGAATCATTGCTTTTTCGAATTTAGACAAGAGCTTCCTCAGCCTTTCCGTCAATAAATGCGACCGCGAACTTGTCTTCCTCTACATTCTGAGTCCTCAACGGAGTCATCCTTCTCGTGTGTGACCTCTTCACGCGCTGGATGATCAACCATCATAAGATCAGTCAAATATTCTGGAAAAAAAACAAGGTAAAAAACGTTAACCTATTAGTTCGGAACTTAACTAAGGCGATACTAGTTTATTTACCGACCCGTATTTCATACTAACTAGTCAGTGCCAATACAACAGAATATTTTAGCATTTGTTGCCCGAAACGCTTTTGAACCGCGTTCTAAAACTTTTCCCCAATGCACCAATCTAACATTTACAAACCCACAGTCCAGCATGCACATATTCGCGGCTTTGAAAAGCGAGCAAACCACGCGCCATATGCGCGAACTTTAAACATGAAGCCTGCCAGAGGCTCTTTTTTTTAATGGTCTAGCTACTTCGCTAGAGAACAGCAGGCATGACAATTTCATATCGAAGCACTGAGCGGAACTTACCTATTTCATTGTGTGAAGTTGGAAGATGTCCACAGTAAGCACACCATTCGGGGTGCTGACTCCTGCTGGTTCCTTCTCTCAAAAATTCCATACAGGAACAGTCGTGGCAAGCACCACGACATATTCCCCAGATATCCACGTTTGACGACATGAGTTCATCGAGATGTGCCTGTAGCTAATATCTGCAATAACATGCCAAAAAAAGATAAAAAAAGAAACAGACCCGAACACGCTTACAAACTGCCAGGAGCGCTCAGCTCATGGAAAAACGAAAAACTCGCGGCATCCAAACAGCAAAGATCGCGGTTTTTCAAACTACCAAAAGCGCGTGAGAGCCGTTAGCGGAGGCGCGCCAATTTAGAAAAACAAAAAACTAACGACATTCAAACCGCAAAGAGCGTGAGGCTTTCGAACATACCAAAAGCACGCGAGAGCTGTTGGTTACGACGGGAGGCGCGCCACATAACAACGAAAAACTCTCGACATCTAAACGGCTCGCAGCGCACGGGTTCCGAACATACCAAAAGCGCGCGAGAGCGGTTCGTTACGACGGGAGGCGCGCCAAAGAACGGACACAAAGCGAAGAGCGGATGCAAAGAAGTTCCGTCGCTGCATCTCATTCTCATGGAACTATTACGCAACACCAAAAAAAAAAAAATCATAAAGTTCGCGGCTTTCGTTACGGAAATGCAGATAATTGAATAACTCACCTACGATTCGGTGATCTGTTTTAGTATCAGCAGGAGCCAAGACAAACAGCAATGGCATCTTAGTTCCACCAGGACAAACAACGAGTCAATGACCCTCTGGAGTAAACTTCTTGGCGAAAAGCGGGAAACCGCGGTACCCCTTTCTTGCTCCGAGAACCTTTGTGCGAGATAGGTAATTGGGACTTTTTGCAGCGCACCTATACAGAATTCTCGCGTACTCGATGCCGGACTACATGCCAGTTCAACGTCGCTCCCTTCGGCTGCTAGGGGAAAAAAATCAAAAAAATCAGGGGACATTGCTCAACGTTTAAGAGGGATGGTTGCCTTTTTTCGTCTGTGTTTGTTAAATCTAACTACGTGCCTCTTAACGCCGCTATTGTCTCTCTAAGAAACCCCGCCTTTTTTGGGGTGGCCTCTTAGAAAAAGAAAGGTCCCTTTTATCTCGGCCATTTCGCTCATAAAATAAGAGCACTTGGGAGTTTTAAGAAGGCCCAGTTTTAGAGTGTAGTATTAAGTCAAACTTATGGCTCCCCACTTATGTCTAAGTCGGAAAATGTCACGCCTTTTTTATGTCACAAAAGTTATTTTCATGTTTCTATACCACGAGACAAATTAATTATACGGCCACTCTAACGTTTCCTCTCGTCTTGATCATCAACACATGGTTGCCATCCCAAGCGCTAAGCCAACTACATTTCATTCATCCTTCCTTCCTCGTACCTCTTAATAATTGAAGCACCTTTCCCGTTTCAATTACTTCCCAAACGGACTCAAAGCATTTTAAATCTGCGTTAAATAACCATGTTCTTGAGGAGTGTGTCCAAACTGTTTTGTTTTTATCGCTAAAGTTTTCTTGTCTTGTTTTTTTCAATTGTACTACTATCTTATTGCTCCCTCATTATGTAATGACTTCGGGCCCTGAGGGATAATTATATTAATAAATAAATGAACCTCGTTTTGCTGTTCATTGACGATCATCCAGATGACTGTAATTTGATCGGAACTAGCGCGCCCGCTATTGGCCCAGAAAGATGCAACTCCTCTCGTTTTTGCTAGACGGACACACGAACGGAGTTGAAGTGTCCGGGATACATATAACAATCTGCACTAGTCTGGAGTTACAAATCTCGCCCAAACATTTTAAGCATGTTTAAAACGCTACTATAGTGTTTAGTCGCTGCCTAAAAATATTTAATATATACAACTATAAAAAATGTCATCTGGAGATTAGATAAGTATGAGTAAAGTAAAAATTCAGATCCGTGGGAACATGGGAAACTTCCTTTTTTCGGCCGCACATGGTTTGTTAGAGCAAATAGCTGGAGTTTAGAGTTGGACCGATGTGTTTTAAATTTTTAAGCTGCCGAGATCAGGAGCATTTGCTTTGAATATCGTGTCCTTTTTCAATTTTTATATTTGTTTGATATATATTATACCTTGCAAAACAGGTTTCACGGAAGGAAATGCACATTTAATTTTTATGACAACTGCTCTCTTTTAGGTCCCAAGCTTGTAATAGTTAATGATGGGTATAGTTTCAAAATGTATGCTGAAATTTATAAAGATTAGCGCTTAACGTTTATGGGGAGGTTCTCCTGAAAATAGAAAAAATATGGCATGAAGAGGCATACGTGCATTGTTTCGTACACAAATGCACCTCCGTTAGGAGTCAACACAAGGAATCAGAGCTTCTTGCAGGCAAACTTTAATATATGCTCGCTTGCATATCGTGCCTCTGTTTTCAAATTTTGCTCTTAGATTTCCTGCAAAAATGTATGAATATGCAGGAAAAAATGTCATCTTCTTTTGATAAAAAAATGTAATTTCAATATAATTTTTACCCGTCGATACATAATGTTAGTGTAATATAAATATATATTATGCTAGCATTACAAATTAGCAGCTTTTGATTTCAGTAAACGTTGCTCAGTCTTGTCTAAAGTTATCGAAAACATAATGGTTATTTAATTTCTGTTTTTATGGTCGCTTTTGCAATATCTTGAGTTGTGACCAAAGTTCAATAACTACTTGCTCAGGAAAATTCTTAGGGTGGCACTGATTTTGTCCTTGGCATATAGACGCTTTTAAGCAGCTGTACAGTGTACTACAATATGGGGTAGTGTTGGGACCGAAGGGCTTGCGTGAGACAAGTGGTGTAGATCGATATAGGTGTCGACACCGTCGCATCTGAAGTATGATCATTATTGTTAGGATGCAATAAAATGGAAAGCTGTGCCATCTGGCGGCCGTGAGTATGTCGCGATATGCAAGCACGGAGCAATGCAGGCAAGAAACAGGTCGCAGCCGAGACGCTTTATTCGGCGTGAAAATGGTCGTATGTTTTGTTTGTTTTCTTATGCTTGGTTTTACGAAAGTATAAATTCTATTCTATCTTACACCCCTGAGAAAAAGCGTGAGTTGCGCGAGTGGCATAAACATTCAAAGATCAAATACCGTTTGAGGGCAGTCAGCTACTTACATAGTCTCGTTTCTTCAAATGTGTTTTTTCGTTTCGCTGTTATAAAAGAATTGTCTATCTTACCTTACATACCAGAATTAAAAAAGCGAAGTCTGGGTATGATATGATATGCGAAGCTGTCGTCTGCACTTTAGTTTCGAAACTCTTTATTTATTTATTTTTTATCGGAAGTTGTAAATTTTGCACACCTTTTAATACCTACTTTTTGTTCTGGGGTCAGTATATCTTTCTTTTTGTATAGCATGGATTATTGAAGCCGAGCTTTTTTTGCTTCTGCATATATAGCCAAAGTCTATACATAGCTTACAAGTGTCGCCATTGCTGGGTACTGACTGTTATTTCTACGTACTGGCTCCTTCGAACCACAACTTCTGAGGTGCGCAACTGACACAGCGAACTGAACACTCGCGACGCAGAAAATACTGAAATGAAGGAGAATTGTGTCACATGCAAGCTAAGTATAGAGTCAGACCAGGAAATGTCCTAATTGATTTTATCTAGTGAGCATGTCAGTTTCGGAAATAAATACCAAGTCATGGCAAGGTAAATGGAGCAACTTGAACTGCTGTCTTTATGTCTTTATTGAAGAGCAATCCCACCTGCAGAAATTTGTTTTCTTTGACATGCGACACAGGTCACACATTCTTCTAAGACTTCGTTTCTTTTTTCTGCACAAATTCTGTTTTGTTTTTTCTTTGAGGAAGAAATTCAATCGCGTGACGCAGTAGACTTTTTTCTTGGAATCAGACGATCTCATTCCGCGAACAATGAGGCTTCTCTCGGCGTCCGAAACCAGGAGGGTTTCTTTTTGTATAACATATAACCCACGTTGCATCCCGGCAAAAAACACTACCGCGACGTTTTTCCCTTCGCAGTAGTTTATATAGTTGTAAGTTACTTACCTCTATGGCACAGCTAGCAGCCACAAAATATTGTATTGCTCCCCACACTACGCAGAACAGTAAAGTATCACACAAGTCACCCCAAGCCAGCCTCGCTAAACGCTGCCCGACCGGCGACCTAGCCCCTCTCTGACTGGCAACAAACCACGTGCTCCCTGGGGCAGAACGGGGCCACACGACACCCTGTTTTTATGAACGGGGCGAAACGGTCGGCAGATCTGCCAGCTCCACTACAGCATGGTATGGCTGTAATTGCGCGTGTGCGGTTTGTGCACGCGCACGTGCGGCGGCACGTGCGGCTTCAGCGAAGTCTCGTTGCCGTGTTTACTGCGGCTAGCTTCAATTGCTGTCCAGCACGCGAAGCCTCACGAAGCTCCCATTGTCAAGCCGCGCCTGTCCGAAACATGTAACCACGTAGTCTAGTACGCTGCAGCAGCCGTCCATGGGCGGAGTCATGACTGACATTATATTATTCTTCCTCTCATTTGGTACGCTTCACTTCATTTTGTGGTCGAGATACACGTTTTAAAGTTCTATACACAACATTGTTGTGTCCGATAACTTGTTGTTTTCTTAATTCCTTATTACCCATTTTAGCCGCTGGTTATCTCGGTGAGGTAACATAAAGCCACTGGTTGCTACTCAAATCTGAAGCTCGGGAAAATCATAGACATGTATATTAAACGTAAAAAAGTGGTTACTTAGTGACTATGGCGGCCCAGATAAGTACTCGATGTAGTGATATACTACATAGAAAGTCACTCCATTACTTGTAGTGCTGCCTCTGCCAACCGCTAGACATCGCTGGTGTGAAAAAAGATGCATTTTGAGATTCTTGCCCATCATTTGTCCAGAAAAAAGCTATTTTCTTAAAAAAACGTGGTGTATTTTTCTTTGATAAATATTTGAACTACTTCATTTATTTTGTTACATTATTAGCCCCGTCATAGCGGCAGCCCCAGCCCCATGGACATCACCGTTTTGTTTGGGGCAAGATTTTGGGCATGTTGAACAGAGCGTGCGGGGCTCGCTCCCAAAGCGCTCCATTTGGAGCGCGCATATCCGGCTCACAGATGTGGCTCGAATCGGTCATTTTTCGCACTTAGATATCTGTCAGCGCCCGCTCCGTGAAATCCCGCAGATCTCGGCGGAAGTTGACAGAGCGCGTTACGTCATTTCTTTTAACTCGGTGGTGCGCATGCGCGGCGAGCTTGGCGAGGTTGCCGTACCGGCCTGGCCTTCAAGTTGGATCAGTTCGGATGCGTTGGTTGTTTACGCGGGATAGATACGGTTGCAACGCTTCTACATCGCGTAGATAAGGGATGCAAAGCCGGGACTGGAGCGTAGCAAATCGAAAGCGCTGACATTTGCGATCGTGAGAGGAAGGACGAGAACAAAAATGACAGAAAATTCGGAGGCAGACGAAATGATAGGCCTTTTCATTTTGCAGCCAATGATTGCTTACACTTTTACACTGCACGCCGCCAGCGCTTTCTCGTGCAATTCAGCAAAGACAAATTAGCAACGACCGTGCAAGTGATGGTTTGTTACCTCTTTGTGTTTATTAAAGTCGTACCGGCAATCTGAATCCCATTGATGGCAATCGCTGTGTGTGCCCCGTCGTTTCGACGCGGCCAAAAGGTATGTGACATTCGCGAAGGCGGACGTCTTCCTCGTTACTTGTGACATGGGCTCCGTGGTAAGGATATTTTCGCCCAGCCTGTGTCGCGTGTTATTTCTGCAGCTAAGCAGTGACAGTTGACACTGGTCGTCGGAAAGATCAGTCGGCTGAGGCGTTGGTCGGCTTGTCAAGTTCAAGCAGTGGCCATTTTAAATGGTCGACCGTCTTGCGCGGGTCCGTTGGTAGCTCCGGAATTTCGAATCCATCTTCGGCTCATCGATTCGGAGCGGGCACCAGGGAGCGGAATTTTGCCTTCCTCACGGATTTTAGAAAGCGCTCCAGATTTTCCTGCTGAATTCACCATAAATGTGTCTTTTATAAATAGGACTCTGGCATAACTTAAATATTCGTTTTAGAGCGCAGCCATTGGGCGCCCTTTTCCGCGTTTCAAGGCGTCGCCGTAGGCGTAACCGACGCTAAATTTAGGGGAAAATTCACGTCACGTGACCTCAAAACCAATTGAAATCCCTCCTAAATTGTAGCGAGGAAAATGACGTCACTTGACTTCCTGTCACGTCACTTATGAACAAATTCAGTTTCTCTGTTAGATTTAGCGGGAAAATTGACGTCACGTGACCTCAACAGGAATTTAATTCGCCGCTAAATTTAGCGGCAAAAATTAACATCACGAGACCTCAACACCTATGCGGTTTCACCGCTAAATTTAGCAGGGAAAATGATGTCATATGACTTGGTGTTACGTCAACTATAAACAAATTCAGTTTCTCTGCTAGAATTAGCGGAAAATTTAATTGCTGCAGGGGTCACGTGACTTCAATTTTTCAGCTAAATTTAGTAAGGAAATTCTGGGAGGAGAAGGAGGAAAGGAGGAGGAGCATGAGGGGAGAGGAGGAGGAGGAGAGAAGGTGAAAGAGTAGGTAGGAGGAGAGGGTACGGGGAAAAGAGGTGTACCCTCCCATCTTCCTCTTCGAGAGCTGCGCTCTAATTTCGCGTTACAGGGATTTGCAAAAGTCTTTAATTTTTATTGGCAGTGCCTGTTCTGACATTTTACAATAGAAACATCTGGTAAGCAACAGTGAGGACTACACTCCGTGTCACTAGTTGTGTGCAGTGCTGGCGAAGGCAGCGCCATTCGAAGAGAGAAAAGCGAGCACAAGGAGGGCTGAACGGGAGAGGGGGGCAATGGAGGGCGGGGGGAGTAAGAGAGAGGACTAGGAACGTTAGAGATGAAGGTTTTCTCCTCCTCCCAACCTTCCTTGTGCTGCCCTTTCTCCCCTAGCATGGCTTCGCCCTCTTCTCTTCCACACGCAACTTGTGACAGGGAGTTCAGCTTGATTCCAGCCTTCGTGACCATGTTCCTGACCACGACATCCATGAAGCGCGCTCTTGCGCGAAACTCAAACCAGAACTGTAAAGCACATTCCAGCCCAGTTGAGCACTGCGTAAGTGTCCTCCCTCCCCTCGCCTGCACGAGACACTACCATGTGCGCGCACTTGCCAAGTGACTACTTCACAATGTGAAGTGGTGTGGGGGTACGGGCATTAACGCTTTAGCTTTATCATCGCACTCCTGTGCGATGCTAATCCAGAAAGAAAAAGGCAAGGTTGTGATTAAATCCACGATCTCTGGCGGGTACCACGATATTTGCAGAATGTTCTAAACGGGACTGACGAAGTTGTCGATGAAAAAGAAGGTTATCAGTCATTAGCGAGATAATTGACATCTTTGTTACCAAGAAAAACACTAAAGTGTATAATTGTCCCTTCTTTGAACCGACATTTGTTTGATATGGGGAGTATATGAGACGATAAGCGGATTGTCATTGCAAAATGAAAATAAGACAACTTATTGTTTTTGACGAGCAGATTGAATTGTCTTTGGGAACTTTGCCTTTTTTGCTGAACCGACACGCATTGTTGAGTTACCACCATCTAGCACAAACGACAAGCGGCAGTAGAGCGTGGTACGTAAATGGCAAAATACAATCTAATTATAACCATGT
Organism: Ixodes ricinus; assembly: GCA_037355805.1. Lineage (NCBI taxonomy): Eukaryota > Metazoa > Arthropoda > Arachnida > Ixodida > Ixodidae > Ixodes > Ixodes ricinus. The sequence goes on from JAZHYW010048453.1 coordinate 32,059, forward strand.
CGTCCATTCCTAAGTGATTTGGTAGAACCATACATTTTCTTAATATCTGCTGGGAGATGTGGGTAGGAAAAAAAGCCTATACACTAAAGAAAACAACTAATACGTCAAAGATGCATGCAACAATATTTGTATTCTGTAACGAGCGCAGCGACTATGCATATGCTTATGGCAGCCCTTCAACGTAGGATACTCCCCGATGTAGTATCAACAACACTCATTAGGTAGGTAGTAATATAAAATCAAGCCAAATTTGCTTAAATTGGGATACAACATAGGCAGTGTTGTAGTAGCGTTACAAGCATGCATACCAAAAACACGATTCAGAAAAAAGAAACATTTATGACGGCTGCGTTCACAATGCAGTCTCTTACAATGTTCACGGCGGTAGCAAAATTCATGCACTAAATCCTCAAAAAAAAGTGCTTCTTTCTGAATCGCTGCCAAACTTGTGTTGCATTTAACACTGTCTGCCTTTGTCGTCCGATAAATCAGCAGTCAATTCCACACTAATATCAATAAGCTCATCCTATGGTTCGTATATGTTTTGCCGGTTCGTTTAGTTCGCTGCAGCTTCGGTACGAGTCGAAGCACTGCTCGCTTGATTCCAATATCAGGTTTGGATTATCGATGTGCGACAGCACTGAATGTGGAAAGGTTTCTTCCCGCCTATATAGTCTCAGTATCGCAGTCTTTTCAAGCTATAACAAACACATCCCTTTCAAACTTCATAACAATGGCACACACATAAAAGCCGAATTTCGCATCTTTTCATGGGTTATGTTGTGGACATTTAACGCCATCTTAACGTGCTCTTTGTCCCAGTACTGCTGCCGAATGGACTCATTCTACATCAGTGAAGAGTTCGAGTGCACGTTCTTCAAGCCGCCGATCATAAGTCTTACTCCGGTAGTGGACAAACCAGCAAGCATCACGGCAATGTTCTTTTGAGGGTTCCAGGCATTTTTTTAGCTTAGTAAGGCCATATATCATTTTGTCATCGCAACCGGAACTCAAAACACTATTGTTCAGGGCAAACGAAAATGTTCAGGCACCCTGAACGCTTGGATGGCCCATACGAAAATGGTATACGGTCGTTTATGAAAAATTTTATGGCAGGCTATCACCCGGCTTTCTACTGTCGGCCACAGAAGTCCATAAATACAGCTACAGCCAGCAATAGACAACTCTATGGCCCTTTTTTTAAACAGTGGGAACCTATACATTTTCTTTACCCGCCTATCGAATATTTTGATGGCTGCTAGTCTAAAAACTGGAAACCAATAAATTTTCTTTACCCGCCCATAAAAAGTTGTATGGCCCTGAGTCTAAAGATTGGGAACCAATATAAATTTTTTACCCGCCTGTAGAAAATTACATGGACCCGTGGCTAAAGACTGAAAACCAATAAATGTTCTTTACCCGCCTACAGAAAACTCTATGGCCCCAAATCTAAAGACTGGGAATAAAGAACTTGTCTTTAACCGTCTATAAAAAAATGTATGGCCCCAAGTCTAAAGACTAGGAACCAATAATTTGTTTTACACCCCTATAGAAAATCAGTACCGGCACTTACTTATTTTAGGAAAAACGCTCCGGGTTAGAAAATTAAAACTATACTAAATTTCTGTAATACCGGTGACAAAGCATGACCCAAGATGTGTTCTCTGCTGTTAAAACGGGCCGTGAAAACTTGTAATATTGTTTGTTTGAAAAATCACTGAAATTCTTGTGCTATAATTAAAATTAGTTATTACCCCCAAAAGTGAAAATAGATTACACTGGCACCAAACACTGCAAACAAGCAATAGCTTGATTGCAATCTTCAGCACCAGTGTGCTGAATTTCATCACTGCATAGTCAACCTGCTTCATCAAACTTATTAAAAACATAATTATAAAGTTTTAATTAATTAGCCTAATTATCTACATTTGTTTTTTTCAGGGTGTTGAATTTAGAGGTGCGGGTTATTCCAAGAGACAATTCAAATAATGTATTAAGTACGAGTAATATTTGTTCCACCTCTCCGTGTTAATACGACAAATGACGGCAGTCACCGGCCAAGTCGGATTCAAAAATAAGACTGCCATCTATAGAGGTAGTGCGAACATAGCGCACGTAGAGCGAGAGAGGGGGGGGGTCCGGTGTCGCTGCGTTGTTGATGTTGTGTGGGGGTTGTTCTGCTTGTGTTCTGTGTATTTGGTGTGTTCTGTGATATATGTGTTTCTACCACGTAGCGTTAAAAGTCGGGGGAACTTGAAAAAACATTTTTTAGAGTGTGCTGGCTAAAGAAAACCATAGGAGAACCCATACAGCCTTCTTTTGCAGACCACATTAATGGCTAAATACACCAAAGGAAAAGCCACAGGCAGCTATAGCATGCTGGCTATACACCAACTCATGTTTACAAACAAACCGGAGCGCCCGGAGCGCCCTAGCGGACGCCACCGGTGGCGCGCATGCGCGACGGGGGCGTGGGCAAGAAGCTTCGCCGTCGTCCATAAACACACCATTGAAGTGCGATGTTGTCGGCGTCATTGTAAGTCCCCCTGCCCTTTTTCGCGTTCGAATTGTTGGTTCTACGTCTTCCTGGCGATGTCTGACTATCTTGAGCGGCGTCAGCGAAATTACCGAGGCTCGTTACACCGCAAAGCTTCGCGTGAATAGTGTGACATGTGGTGATTCATTCCGCGTGGACGCCGCAGAATGTACGCTAAATCCTGATTCGCATGATGAGATTTCGCTCAGAATTTTCAGTCGCGTCGCCGCTCGGGCTCCAAAAGTGTGAACCGTAGCTGAGGTGGTCGACGTCGATACTGAAAATCGTAAGCAGGAGCGGACCAACTGAATTAGGCATAGAAAGCCTAATTAGGCATAACAAGTCGGTGATGGTCACTGGTAACAATGATCAACATCTCCTTGTATCTACTGTTTGCATTGAGCCTGCTTACCAACCTTCAAATTTAAGTCTTTTGAGGCCTGCACTTACTTCTTATCGCAAGTACCGGGTCAACATTTGGTCTACGGACCGGCGTCGTCTAAGAGAGCAGACGACAAGCAGAAACGTTTGAAAGAGCAGACGACAGTTCGAACAATCAGGCGGCCGTCTGAACTTGAAGACGCACTGAACGTAGTCCGCAGGTGGTCCGCACAACTTGACGGTTTTCTGGCGTTCATGTTGGAACAAAACAAATAAATCTGATGACCACAAGTATCCGTGAATTCAACCCAAAGTGCTTCCCGCCCAAGCAATCGTTGTCCGACGGCGTCTGCTTTTCCCTTTTCACGGCACATATCCAGATTCTCGAACGAACCGGGCACGTGAAAACTGACCTTCAAACCTTTCTCGACACTTTTGGTACGGCCCTAGTCGCGGCGTTTTGACGAGAAGGCAGGTTTTTGTCTGGTTCCTTTCAAAACAACGCAGGAATACACGTCTGGCATGGGGACTTCTGCCCACAGCCCCAGACCGGAAGTGCGACCGAAGCGCCACCACCGCGCCGTGACGTCACAGAGATGAGTTCGTGTATAGAGAGCCAGCCATCAGTAAAGCTAAAGAGCGTTATGGCTGGACAGTGATAGGGCCATAGACGAAGCTAAAAAGGCCTATAAAGACTACCATTAAAAATGCTACAGACAGCCATGGAAAATGCTTTAGCTAATTGCGCCAAATAACTAAAGCCGACCATTCAAAAAAATTTTTGAGCCGATTATAGGACATTTTTGTGTGGGTGGACCGTCATGCGCACCGTGACGAATTGCATTGCGGAGTTCCTAGGTAGAGAAATGAGAAGCCGTTTTGGAGAAAGTCGTTCATCGTGATATTTGCACAATGAGTAGGACAAAAATGTTAAACGTCATCAAAAACGAACTCCCTGGCGTTTGTCGCTCAAGCATTTAGCGTGGAAAAAAGGCTTCTGGGGACTACCTTTATATTTACGCTAGATAAAAGGTGAGCCAATTGCACATCGTTGCAATTTAAATCAAACTTACGAACTGTCAATGCTTGTCAGTTAGTCACTCTCGGCGCGCTTTATTTTGAGAGACCACATCGCAGACACCGGCAAACCAAATATTCATTCACGGCTTTTGTTCATGTGGGATTCGCAAAGGAGAATTCACAAAGGATGATCGGTTTTGAGGCGTACTGTTGCACACAACGTCATAGTGTCATAACGGCATCAACATACTCTCAAACAAAAAAAGTGACGACGCAAACGCGGCGCCAACAGCAACGCGACAACATTGTTTCCAGGGTGTCCTGTTTGTTTTGGAGCGCCGCTGCATATACTTTGTCGAAACAGGTTGGGCCATTTTCGTTAAAATTACTTTACCTCATAAAGTTTCACATTCTGTATTGAGATTGTATTTTTTTCGCTAACTTTCCGAAAGTTAACACTCCACATACTATTCACTTGCTTCAATGCACAAATTAAAGGGCGAAGTGAGCATAAACTCAAATGGAAATGAGGAGATTTATGCGGCTTCATTGCGTGGCCGCATCGAAGCCACGTAGGGAAATAGACAGATTTGAGATGGCCGCGTACGCGGACACTAAATTTAGAGTGAAGCCACCAACACAAACATTTCGAGTTTGAGCCTCCACCTCAACGTTCGAGTTACACCACAAATCAAAATATTCGCGCAGGATAACACCACTGATGACTACTTTAGACCTACAAGTCCTCAAACATGTCCAACTATAAAGTGTCCCTAAAAAGTGAGTTTTGTTTCTTTTTGTACAAATATAAGCTATTCATTTTTGAACCCTCATTTTCCGCCCAAAAGTAGCACTAGAGGTCCGAACGAGATGCCGAAGTGTCAGACTGATCCGATATCTTATTCAAGATATAGGTCATTTTTCTGAAAATTTTAATGGAACAATGGAGCGCCCTTCTCGCCTGATTTCGGTTTCTGGCGCCATAGAGCTCCATGTATTCAAAAGCTCTGTCGAACGCCACTTTCCCTTTGAAATTTTCAAAAAATCATATGTACGCTTGGAAGAGATATCGTTTCAAGCTGAAACTATGGCATCTGGTTCGGAAATCTAGCACTACCTTTGGTCGGAGGTGCGCTTACGGCAGTGCACTGGTTTATTTTGGCGGTGAGAAGAGTTCTGTAAATTGTTTTGGGGACACCCTCTACCTCGTAAACAGCAAGAGCATCGGCGATCAACACCTACCTACCCGAAGTGCCGAACACACGCGCCGAGCTTCACCGCAGAGATCGCCGAGTTGGATCTTCGTTGAGTGAGACAATATACCGAAAGTTTTCTTTGTGCTTTTTCACTTCGACACGAATCTATGTAATGTGCAATAGTCGAATGCTTTCACTTGCTTGTTTTGGTATTCAAGATTTCTTTCAGAGCGCTTCGTGTCACCATGCATTTCTATCTCCTCGCATTGGTACGGTTTGCACTTTTCGTTGTGCCGAGTTGATTGGGGGAGTCATCGCATTTTTCGTTTCTCGTGTTGCGTGATATTTCGGCAATTCATCGAATTACGCCAGCGCTGTCTGCTTAACATCGCGCTTCAATCACCCAACCTCGGCGACCGTCGGCGGCGCCGGCGGCATCTCTCGTCTGAACAAATGACTGATGGCATTTTCTTCAAGCAGGATTAGAATCTCCGCGACCTATTAGCACGGCAATTGGACATTTC
>JAZHYW010048454.1:0-16310 GCA_037355805.1 Ixodes ricinus
GTTTTTCTAGTGAATCTAACGCTAATACATTTAGAGACGTTTAGAGCGCATGCGCCATTTGATACTCCAGTCATCAATTTTATCTGAATCACTTTAGAGAGCGAAAACTTGGGCATCTACAGGTCACATCACTGTACAAAAAGCAATCGTCTGCATATAATCGAATATGTGAAGAGACGCCTTCAACTATATCATTAATGTATATTAAAAAAGGAGAGGGCCAAGTACCGACCCCTGTGGAACTCCGGATGTTATTTCTATATAGGGGGACTGTAAACCGTTAATTAACACGAACTGTTTTCTTTAATTAAGGTAATCGCCAATCCAATTAAAAATCTCCAAATCTATGTTTAGTTTGTGAAGTTTGTTCATAAGAAGAGCATGAGGAACCATGTCGAAGGCCCTTTTTGAAGTCCAGAAAGATACAGTCAACTTGTCGGCCCTTATCAAACGATTCTGAAATGTCGTGATAGAACTCAAGCAACTGCGTGGTACAAGAAAATCCTGTACGAAAACCGTGTTGAGACGGGCTAAAGAAATTGGTAAGACAAAGGTGTTTCATTAGGTTAGTGTAAATAATGTGCTCCATAGTTCTGCAGCACACACTTGTCAGTGAGATGGGCCTGTAGTTTTGTACCAGATGTTTTGGGCCAGACTTGTGGACAGGGACGACATTTGCAGATTTCCAGTCCAGAGGCAAGAAGCCACATTTCAACGATACCGTCAACAAAATTACCAAGTAGCTCGAAATGACTTCAGCACAAGATTTCAAGACAGCGTTGGGAATTCCATCGGGGCTAGGTGCTGAACCTTGTCGAATTTTCTTTAGAATGTTGAAAACACCGCGTGTATCAAAATAGATTTCAGACATTAAAATCAGTAGAAACAGGTAGTTCTTCAGAATCGCAATAATTCCCCGTCACGATATCCGAGAAATCAGACTTGAAGTAATCATTGAAACTGGCAGCCTTTAAAGAGTCATCATCTAAAAGGCGACCTTCGACCAACGGGAGGGAATTCCGAGGATATCTTTTTTATTAGAATGAATAAACTTCCAGAATTCCTTTGGGCTTTGTCCAGTTTCACATTTAGTTGTTGAAAAGTAGTTTGCCCGGGACGAAGTAATTGCACGTTTAAGGACGACACCTATCTCATTTAGTTTATTGTATGATGTAGAGTCATTACGAACTCGGTATTGAGTTAGTGCACGTTTATTTTTATTAATAAGTTTCCGTAACTCGGAATTCGTCCATGGTTTATCCTGATGACGCTTCGAGGCGATAATTTTCGACGGAACAAAAATATCAACCAGAGTCTTTATTCTTTTCCTAAATATGTTCCACAGTAGGTCAGTGTCACCTGTCACGCTCATGTCCTCAAACTCCAAGTAAAATTCTTCAAGTCTACTAGACAAACCAGCATAATCACCCCTGTCGAAAAAGTACACTTTCTTAGGACGTAAGGAAGAACTGTGATCAAATGAACAAGACAAATTTGCAACAACAGCCTTATGGTCACTAATTCCCGGGATAACGGCAAGAGCGGAGACCGCCGAAGCACGATTCCTGAATACAAGGTCGAGGACACTTGAACGGCTAGAACCGATCCTCGTAGGCTCTGTAACAAACTGATGAAGGTCATAGTCATTGACAAGATTAACAAATGCTGAGTATATACCAGTACAGTTAAAAATAGACGGTTTGAGTTCTGTCCACTGAATATCCGGTAAATTAAAATCACCACCAATAAGAAAAAAACCTGCTTCTACCACAGATAAAGCGTTATATACAAAGAAAAAATGGAGTTTATGTTGCTTGATGGTGATCTGTAGAATGAACCCACTGTAAGATTATCACCGTTAGCAAGGAAGACTCGACACCAAACGGATTCGCACGATAAGCCGTTGATTTTTACCAAGGAATTTTTAATCTTTCATGCAAATAGCAGAAACACACCCCCGCCGTTGCCATTCCGATCCTTACGATAAACAGCGGCGGGAAAACTTCCAGGTCGGAGATAGACTCCTCGAGCCAAGATTCTGTGCCAATGACAATGCTTGGATTAGTGACCAAGATGAGAGCGGCAAATTTGTCGATTTTGTTCCTAATGCTTCTACAATTGACGTTCAAAACCACTATATCATTCATTGCTACATTGTTCAGTCTAGATTTCTTTAAATGTTAAGTGTCTTTGCTTTTTAGAGAAAGTGTGATTGGATCGACGTAAAACAATCGGTCACCTATATAAAAGCGATTATACCAAAGTTGAAACTTGGCGGTTTGGGTTCTGGCAAATTCCAGAGGTTTTTTGCGTTCATTTCTGGTCTTCAACGTAAAATCTTCGCTGAGCGAGTAGGCGGTACTCTTTAATTTGGAGGCGCTGAAAAAATTAAACGTCTTGTTTTAGTTTGAATTATGTAAATTTCGTGATTATAGGCCTGTTTCTACTAGGTCGGAACGCTCCTAGCCTATGGGAACGTTCCAAAAACGAGGCATCAAACTTCATACCAAGAATCTCCTGGCAAGGCGAAATGACCTTGGCGTCAGAGGCAGTCCAAGTCTCTCCAGAACTGTCAGGTATCCCATAAAAAATCAGATTCGACCTCCTTGACTGACCTTCAAGATTTTCACACTACGAAGCCAAGCCTTTGACCTGAGAAGCCAATTCAGCTGTAGAAGTAAGGACACAATTTACATCATTCCGCAATTGCGGAACAGACTCCAAGTTAGCCTCTACCGGAGTGAGCCTGGTAGCTAATGCTGCTAGCTTTTCGTCCACCGACTTCTGGTTGTTTTGAATTGTTTTTAGTTCGTTAAAAAGCGCCGTTTGACCGACCTGTAGTTGAGGCAAAATAGCCAGACTTTGCAAGATAAGCTGTTGCTAATCTTCCGTCAGGGGACCCGGGTTAGATTCGATGTCCCCCGCGAGCACTAGCAACATTTTTTTTACAGTCCGACAAAAAACAAAGCACACTGCTTGTGGCACAGCAGCAGAACAAGACATATATCATCACTTCGAAAAACCGATACATTTTTTTCATTAACCTGCGTGAACAACAGAAGTGGGTTAAGCAACATCTTGCAGGGTGCCCTGCCGCTTTGACCACTAACGGGATCCGATGGCGGGACACTGGTAATCCCCTCCGAGCCTGCCGTTGATGATGATGGTGCTGGGACGAAGAATGACGTGTCGATGCATGGTTGGTCTGGCTCAGTGGTGGGCGGTGCTTCCCCAAGTGATGATAAGGTGCACGTGGCAGTCCGTAGAAGTAACATGACGAAGAACCTTTGCTGCTGTAATCGGTACCGTTGAACTGGCTGGAGGCGGCGGGAGCACCGAGAAACAGCAACAGCTGCGTGAACAACAGAAGTGGGTTAAGCGACATTTTGCAGGGTGCCCTGCCGCTGTGCCCACTATGGGGATCCGATGGCGGGACACTGGTTATCCCCTCCGAGCCTGCCGTTGACGGGCAACACACTATCGGATTAGACTTTGTACTTAAACATTTGGCTGTTTTTAAATAGTTTATCGAAGAAAAAATTTGCTCGATCATTTGTTGTTTTTGACGATTTGTTGAAATTCCAAAGTATTTGTTTTTAATATTTGCCGCACTCTTGGCGAGTAATCTCCCTCGATCCACACTCGAGGTTGTTCAGTTGGCCTTTTTTTTATTTATTTATTTATTTATTTATTTATTTATTTATTTGCATACCTACATCGCCTGAAGAGGCATTATAGCAGAAATTTTGTACGCTACAAACACAAGGTGAAACACAATTATTCAAGAAGTAATGCACAAAAGCAGTTAGAAGAAACATTTGATCTTTTCAAAAAACAGCGCTGACAATTCCGTTTCAACAATGTCACTTGGCAGGTTATTCCAATCCTCAATGGACCGCGGGAAAAAGAGCATTTGAAAACAACATTTCTGCTGTTAAATGGACAAATGTTTCTTGAATTATCTCTTCTTTTTGATACATAGGCAGGCTCAAAAATATATCTGGACCTACTAATTGCGCTATTGTTGTAGAACACTTTATGGAACATTTTGAGACGGAACAATTTCCGGCGTTGACTCAGAGGCATCCAATTTAGAGACAATTTAAGTTCAGTTATGCTAGCTCTAAAATCATAATTACCAGTAACAAATCTGCAGCACGATTTTGTACCTTTTCGATTTGATCTAAAAGGTTCCGGCTGAACGGATCCCATAGCTCGCTGGCTTTGACGCACCATAAATTGTCTCTTGTTTGCGTTTAAATTTTAAAAATGTAATAATTGGTCTAGCAAACCCTTCACTCTTGGAAAAAAGCGGTGCGCCCTCTTAATTTAGCCGGCGTTTACCTGCAGCCGGTTTGAAAGAAAAAAAAGTAGATTGTGCGATACGCTTCGTTTGAGACAATGGTTCATTTCATTCCTCGAGACTTTTTTTAATCAGTAGGTTATTTATTTTTATTTAGTTTACAAGGTCGTCAACGGCACTAGATAAACCCACTCATTTTTTGCTGTATTTAAGACACGCTTTCAAGCGTTTTGTTAATATCACATACAACTTCATTCGTGCGTTTTAATTCGCTCTTCACCGCTGTTATCTCGCCAAAGGCGCCCTCTAGATTTAAAACCTGGTTACTGAGGTCGTTACTAATGGACGTGAGCTCGTCTTGTGTAGCAGAGGTCTCCCTTGGTTCCTAGCATTGTCCAAGATAACGGTAAGCAACTTGGCAAGTATTTCGTCAAGCTTCGTGTCACTGCAGACCTGTAAACGTTATAACACAAACTAAGGAATTACTTTAGAAGTATTCAAGGCTAAATTGTAATTATATACAGTTTCCTTTGCTTTCCAATAAAAGTAGGTGACCGTTACCCGACATGTAATTTGTTATTTTTGGTGGCGTCACCTAAAACTTTTCTGATTCATATTCCTGTAAAGGCCCTCAGGAGGGCATTACATCAGAGGGGAGGATGGAGGGCTGGATGTTATGACTCTACAGTCAATAAAACTCAACTGAGGTGACTAAAAATACGCTGACCTCAAGTAAGCTGCAAAGGCAACAGTGTTATCCAGGCGCCTATTTTTTCACCTGTTCCATTTATTCACATCGAGATTTTCAGCAACAGCCGACTCTCGAAAGCCTCGACAGACATTTTGCGTCATTTCTTACTGAAGACGTCGACTCCTACGCTGAACACACTTTGAATGAGGCACTGTTTTGGAGTGCGATATTATGCCTCACGAATACTTCCTGCTCTGCATTGCGTTTCTTCAGTGGAGCCAAGGAAGTTATATTAACGCCGAAGATAATGCAAAGCTTCGTCATTGCAGAAAGTCCCTCATATTCGTGAGTTTTAGTAGAGTTGTAGAATACGCGGTACGTAACTTTTTAATGCTCTATCTACAATATTTTACAATATTCGCATTACATGTGCGGAATCCATGAACGGTAGCCGCCTGATAACTTCGTAGCCCCCTATATCAATACACGATACCGATACGATGCATTCGCAAAGAAGGCGGCAAAATACCGGGTATCGTTGTCAGAGTCATCGAAACGATATACTAAAATTCTTTATTGTCGGAATCGCGAAGCGGTAGACGTCTCGTCATACAACTGACCAAACCGGGACTAAGAGTTGATTTATGTACATCTAGCTATCCCGGCAACTATTATATTTAATGACAGTAGCCAAAAAAGTTGTAAAAGCAAGGTCATCAATGATCAATGAGGTTTTTATCAAAATACTTATTCCTTTGGCTCTAAAAATGCCGAGCATCGGCTGACACATTGGTGAACAAGAAAACGTCTTTAATATATAAATATTAGTAATGAGAAAAAGTGCCTGGGCACTTTCAAGAACAATCAGTTAGAACATCGGTTAAAACAAGGCAATGTACACGCGCGTTTGCTGTGTGCACCTTTTCTTGATGCTGTTCAAACACGCACGGAGCACAGTAGTTTACGCCGGTGTCCTCCAGTGAAGTCAACGAACCCCACCATAACCCCACTCACGAGTTTCACGCTCTTCTCAAGGCCAAAATCTCAAGCCTACGTCAGCTACTGTTTTGTTTTATTTGGAAAAGTTTCTGTTAGAGATGTGTCCTGCTGAGCCAAAAACAGAAAAGAGAGAAAAAAGAAATGAAAGACTATTACCAATTCTGATGTGCTGGCAAAACGCGGAGGCGCAAAAAAGGTGACTGTAATGCAGATAACCTCGATGGAATTCACAAATGAGGTAGGCCAACCCTAGAAATTGGACTACAAAAAAGTAAGTGCTATGGCTTTTAAAACATGATAAATAGGGTGAAAAGAAGCAGAAAAAAATGCGTCACGTTTTATTAGAAAATATGTAGAGATGAGAGGTGTCTTAATAACTTTTGTGCATCAACGGATGAGGGAGCTTGAAGGAATATCACCTTTACTTATAATCATATCGCTTTTAGTAAACTTTAGGGTAGACATAGCGTTCACTCATGCTGTGACATAAAATTTTCGTGGTCGCTTTAACCAAGAGGATCATTCTTAATTCTCGTCTGTGCTCTTAGAGGCACATCACTTGGTGTCCGCCTCTCCCGTCTTCGATCGCAAAGGAAAACAAATGGACTAAAAAAAGCAGTTATAAATTCCCCCCCCCCTTTTTTTTGGAAGGGGGAGTGGGGAGGGATACCTATTTAAATTTTCTGACTTTGACAAAAAAAAAAGATTCAAATAGATTCAGGGGCATTGTTTCGAAAGAAAGACTTTGTGGAAACGAAAAGTGCCAAGCCCCGTGTTGCCGTGGTCAATGCGCGTGACAGTGCGACTGCGCTCGACTTCACCAAAATGAAAACAAAATAATATATCTTTTTTTTTTTTTGGGGGGGGGGAGCAGTCGTGAGTAAAATGTAAGTGTTTACATAAAATTCGTTACCTAAATATGAGAAGGAATTACTTGATAATAGACCCCATGCGAAACTGCTTGGTAGTCTGGCAGCACTGTGCATGCGGCCATCTCGGTAGCGTCAAGTATCTTGAGTTTCGGGTTCTCAGAATTTCCAGAACATGCACGCTCTGACACTAAGTGCGATACAGAAACTTTATTGTTTTATCACTTCCGATCACCCAACGTAGACAAAGGACTCGCCCGTCATACCCTTTACCTCTGAGAACACTTTTAATTCTTTTTCGATTCTAATACGCATTGAGTCGTGCTGTTCAGCGGTAGACAGCTTGACGCCAATACATGCGACTCGAGGTCAGATTTATTTCATTTTGTTTCTTCTTTTCTTAGTTTTTTATCTTTTTTTAGTTGTTACAGGCGAAAGCTCTTTGTTTTTGTGGAAAGCTTTTGTGTGTTTTTTAAGAAAAATGTGCTCTGAGCAATATTTTTCACTTGTTGCAAAGAGCTGAAATAGGTTTAAAGTGGCATTGACCTCGAGTACAGTTGACGGATGTTGCGCTATTAATGAAGATTTGTGCAACCCTGGCAGAATAACTGCATTGCCTTTGTCAAGACTACCCCCGAGCGTCTTTGTACTAAACACAATTTTTACCTGGACTGCGACACACACACACATAAAAAAAGGAGTGTGAAATGAAGTTTGCAGAACCCGTGTTGCTCCACTCGACGTCCGCAACGCAAGTTTTTTGCCGCCGCCGACAGCGGACTTTGTCGAAGTGGCGTTCGACAAAAAATACAGGAAATTTCCGTCTGTGCAAGTGCAGAGCAAACAGACACGTCGTCCGTGTCTCTTGTGTTTGGTTCTATATTACCGCGATTTAAAATATTCAAGCATATTATATGCCCAACCTCTTTTGTTTCATTTTAGATACGTTTTACAAACCTCGTTTACCGACGCCTCACCAAGTTATAGAAATCGCCGCAAAGCAATGATCATTGCTTTGCGGCGATTTCTATAAACTTGGTGAGGCGTCGGTAAACGAGGTTTGCGAAACGTATCTAAAATTAAACAAAAGAGGTTGGGCATATAATATACTTGAATATTTAAATCGCGGTAACATAGAACAAAACACAAGAGACACGGACGTACGTGTCTGTTTGCTCTGCACTTTGCAGAGACGGAATTTTCCTGTATTTTTTGTCGAACGCCACTTCGACAAAGTCCGCTGTCGGCGGCGGCAAAAAACTTGCGTTGCGGACGTCGAGTGGAGCAACACGGGTTCTGCAAACTTCATTTCACACTCCTTTTTTATGTGTGTGTGTGTGTCGCAGTCCAGGTAAAAATTGTGTTTAGTACAAAGACGCTCGGGGGTAGTCTTGACAAAGGCAATGCAGTTATTCTGCCAGGGTTGCACAAATCTTCATTAATAGCGCAACATCCGTCAACTGTACTCGAGGTCAATGCCACTTTAAACCTATTTCAGCTCTTTGCAACAAGTGAAAAATATTGCTCAGAGCACATTTTCCTTAAAAAACACACAAAAGCTTTCCACAAAACAAAGAGCTTTCGCCTGTAACAACTAAAAAAAGATAAAAAAACTAAGAAAAGAAGAAACAAAAATGAAATAAATCTAACCTCGAGTCGCATGTATTGGCGTCAAGCAGTCTACCGCTGAACAGCACGACTCAATGCGTATTAGAATCGAAAAAAGAATTAAAAGTGTTCTCAGAGGTAAAGGGTATGACGGGCGAGTCCTTTGTCTACGTTGGGTGATCGGAAGTGATAAAACAATAAAGTTTCTGTATCGCACTTAGTGTCAGAGCGTGCATGTTCTGGAAATTCTGAGAACCCGAAACTCAAGATACTTGACGCTACCGAGATGGCCGCATGCACAGTGCTGCCAGACTACCAAGCAGTTTCGCATGGGGTCTATTATCAAGTAATTCCTTCTCATATTTAGGTAACGAATTTTATGTAAACACTTACATTTTACTCACGACTGCTCCCCCCCCCCAAAAAAAAAAAAAGATATATTATTTTGTTTTCATTTTGGTGAAGTCGAGCGCAGTCGCACTGTCACGCGCATTGACCACGGCAACACGGGGCTTGGCACTTTTCGTTTCCACAAAGTCTTTCTTTCGAAACAATGCCCCTGAATCTATTTGAATCTTTTTTTTTTGTCAAAGTCAGAAAATTTAAATAGGTATCCCTCCCCCCTCCCCCTTCCAAAAAAAAGGGGGGGGGGGAATTTATAACTGCTTTTTTTAGTCCATTTGTTTTCCTTTGCGATCGAAGACGGGAGAGGCGGACACCAAGTGATGTGCCTCTAAGAGCACAGACGAGAATTAAGAATGATCCTCTTGGTTAAAGCGACCACGAAAATTTTATGTCACAGCATGAGTGAACGCTATGTCTACCCTAAAGTTTACTAAAAGCGATATGATTATAAGTAAAGGTGATATTCCTTCAAGCTCCCTCATCCGTTGATGCACAAAAGTTATTAAGACACCTCTCATCTTTACATATTTTCTAATAAAACGTGACGCATTTTTTTCTGCTTCTTTTCACCCTATTTATCATGTTTTAAAAGCCATAGCACTTACTTTTTTGTAGTCCAATTTCTAGGGTTGGCCTACCTCATTTGTGAATTCCATCGAGGTTATCTGCATTACAGTCACCTTTTTTGCGCCTCCCGCGTTTTGCCAGCACATCAGAATTGGTAATAGTCTTTCATTTCTTTTTTCTCTCTTTTCTGTTTTTTGGCTCAGCAGGACACATCTCTAACAGAAACTTTTCCAAATAAAACAAAACAGTAGCTGACGTAGGCTTGAGATTTTGGCCTTGAGAAGAGCGTGAAACTCGTGAGTGGGGTTATGGTGGGGTTCGTTGACTTCACTGGAGGACACCGGCGTAAACTACTGTGCTCCGTGCGTGTTTGAACAGCATCAAGAAAAGGTGCACACAGCAAACGCGCGTGTACATTGCCTTGTTTTAACCGATGTTCTAACTGATTGTTCTTGAAAGTGCCCAGGCACTTTTTCTCATTACTAATATTTATATATTAAAGACGTTTTCTTGTTCACCAATGTGTCAGCCGATGCTCGGCATTTTTAGAGCCAAAGGAATAAGTATTTTGATAAAAACCTCATTGATCATTGATGACCTTGCTTTTACAACTTTTTTGGCTACTGTCATTAAATATAATAGTTGCCGGGATAGCTAGATGTACATAAATCAACTCTTAGTCCCGGTTTGGTCAGTTGTATGACGAGACGTCTACCGCTTCGCGATTCCGACAATAAAGAATTTTAGTATATCGTTTCGATGACTCTGACAACGATACCCGGTATTTTGCCGCCTTCTTTGCGAATGCATCGTATCGGTATCGTGTATTGATATAGGGGGCTACGAAGTTATCAGGCGGCTACCGTTCATGGATTCCGCACATGTAATGCGAATATTGTAAAATATTGTAGATAGAGCATTAAAAAGTTACGTACCGCGTATTCTACAACTCTACTAAAACTCACGAATATGAGGGACTTTCTGCAATGACGAAGCTTTGCATTATCTTCGGCGTTAATATAACTTCCTTGGCTCCACTGAAGAAACGCAATGCAGAGCAGGAAGTATTCGTGAGGCATAATATCGCACTCCAAAACAGTGCCTCAGTCAAAGTGTGTTCAGCGTAGGAGTCGACGTCTTCAGTAAGAAATGACGCAAAATGTCTGTCGAGGCTTTCGAGAGTCGGCTGTTGCTGAAAATCTCGATGTGAATAAATGGAACAGGTGAAAAAATAGGCGCCTGGATAACACTGTTGCCTTTGCAGCTTACTTGAGGTCAGCGTATTTTTTAGTCACCTCAGTTGAGTTTTATTGACTGTAGAGTCATAACATCCAGCCCTCCATCCTCCCCTCTGATGTAATGCCCTCCTGAGGGCCTTTACAGGAATATGAATGCAGAAAAGTTTTAGGTGACGCCACCAAAAATAACAAATTACATGTCGGGTAACGGTCACCTACTTTTATTGGAAAGCAAAGGAAACTGTATATAATTACAATTTAGCCTTGAATACTTCTAAAAGTAATTCCTTAGTTTGTGTTATAACGTTTACAGGTCTGCAGTGACACGAAGCTTGACGAAATACTTGCCAAGTTGCTTACCGTTATCTTGGACAATGCTAGGAACCAAAGGGAGACCTCTGCTACACAAGACGAGCCTCACGTCCATTAGTAATGACCTCAGTAACCAGGTTTTAAATCTAGAGGGCGCCTTTGGCGAGATAACAGCGGTGAAGAGCGAATTAAAACGCACGAATGAAGTTGTATGTGATATTAACAAAACGCTTGAAAGCGTGTCTTAAATACAGCAAAAAATGAGTGGGTTTATCTAGTGCCGTTGACGACCTTGTAAACTAAATAAAAATAAATAACCTACTGATTAAAAAAAGTCTCGAGGAATGAAATGAACCATTGTCTCAAACGAAGCGTATCGCACAATCTACTTTTTTTTCTTTCAAACCGGCTGCAGGTAAACGCATGGCTAAATTAAGAGGGCGCACCGCTTTTTTCCAAGAGTGAAGGGTTTGCTAGACCAATTATTACATTTTTAAAATTTAAACGCAAACAAGAGACAATTTATGGTGCGTCAAAGCCAGCGAGCTATGGGATCCGTTCAGCCGGAACCTTTTAGATCAAATCGAAAAGGTACAAAATCGTGCTGCGAGATTTGTTACTGGTAATTATGATTTTAGAGCTAGCATAACTGAACTTAAATTGTCTCTAAATTGGATGCCTCTGAGTCAACGCCGGAAATTGTTCCGTCTCAAAATGTTCCATAAAGTGTTTCTACAACAATAGCGCAATTAGTAGGTCCAGATATATTTTTGAGCCTGCCTATGTATCAAAAAGAAGAGATAATTCAAGAAACATTTGTCCATTTCACAGCAGAAATGTTGTTTTCAAATGCTCTTTTTCCCGCGGTCCATTGAGGATTGGAATAACCTGCCAAGTGACATTGTTGAAACGGAATTGTCAGCGCTGATTTTTGAAAAGATCCAATGTTTCTTCTAACTGCTTTTGTGCATTACTTCTTGAATAATTGTGTTTCACCTTGTGTTTGTAGCGTACAAAATTTCTGCTATAATGCCTCTTCAGGCGATGTAGGTATGCAAATAAATAAATAAATAAATAAATAAATAAATAAATAAATAAATAAATAAAAAGGCCAACTGAACAACCTCGAGTGTGGATCGAGGGAGATTACTCGCCAAGAGTGCGGGCAAATATTAAAAACAAATACTTTGGAATTTCAACAAATCGTCAAAAACAACAAATGATCGAGCAAATTTTTTTCTTCGATAAACTATTTAAAAACAGCCAAATGTTTAAGTACAAAGTCTAATCCGATAGTGTGTTGCCCGTCAACGGCAGGCTCGGAGGGGATAACCAGTGTCCCGCCATCGGATCCCCATAGTGGGCACAGCGGCAGGGCACCCTGCAAAATGTCGCTTAACCCACTTCTGTTGTTCACGCAGCTGTTGCTGTTTCTCGGTGCTCCCGCCGCCTCCAGCCAGTTCAACGGTACCGATTACAGCAGCAAAGGTTCTTCGTCATGTTACTTCTACGGACTGCCACGTGCACCTTATCATCACTTGGGAAGCACCGCCCACCACTGAGCCAGACCAACCATGCATCGACACGTCATTCTTCGTCCCAGCACCATCATCATCAACGGCAGGCTCGGAGGGGATTACCAGTGTCCCGCCATCGGATCCCGTTAGTGGTCAAAGCGGCAGGGCACCCTGCAAGATGTTGCTTAACCCACTTCTGTTGTTCACGCAGGTTAATGAAAAAAATGTATCGGTTTTTCGAAGTGATGATATATGTCTTGTTCTGCTGCTGTGCCCAAGCAGTGTGCTTTGTTTTTTGTCGGACTGTAAAACAAATGTTGCTAGTGCTCGCGGGGGACATCGAATCTAACCCGGGTCCCCTGACGGAAGATTAGCAACAGCTTATCTTGCAAAGTCTGGCTATTTTGCCTCAACTACAGGTCGGTCAAACGGCGCTTTTTAACGAACTAAAAACAATTCAAAACAACCAGAAGTCGGTGGACGAAAAGCTAGCAGCATTAGCTACCAGGCCTCACTCCGGTAGAGGCTAACTTGGAGTCTGTTCCGCAATTGCGGAATGATGTAAATTGTGTCCTTACTTCTACAGCTGAATTGGCTTCTCAGGTCAAAGGCTTGGCTTCGTAGTGTGAAAATCTTGAAGGTCAGTCAAGGAGGTCGAATCTGATTTTTTATGGGATACCTGACAGTTCTGGAGAGACTTGGACTGCCTCTGACGCCAAGGTCATTTCGCCTTGCCAGGAGATTCTTGGTATGAAGTTTGATGCCTTCGTTTTTGGAACGTTCCCATAGGCTAGGAGCGTTCCGACCTAGTAGAAACAGGCCTATAATCACGAAATTTACATAATTCAAACTAAAACAAGACGTTTAATTTTTTCAGCGCCTCCAAATTAAAGAGTACCGCCTACTCGCTCAGCGAAGATTTTACGTTGAAGACCAGAAATGAACGCAAAAAACCTCTGGAATTTGCCAGAACCCAAACCGCCAAGTTTCAACTTTGGTATAATCGCTTTTACATAGGTGACCGATTGTTTTACGTCGATCCAATCACACTTTCTCTAAAAAGCAAAGACACTTAACATTTAAAGAAATCTAGACTGAACAATGTAGCAATGAATGATATAGTGGTTTTGAACGTCAATTGTAGAAGCATTAGGAACAAAATCGACAAATTTGCCGCTCTCATCTTGGTCACTAATCCAAGCATTGTCATTGGCACAGAATCTTGGCTCGAGGAGTCTATCTCCGACCTGGAAGTTTTCCCGCCGCTGTTTATCGTAAGGATCGGAATGGCAACGGCGGGGGTGTGTTTCTGCTATTTGCATGAAAGATTAAAAATTCCTTGGTAAAAATCAACGGCTTATCGTGCGAATCCGTTTGGTGTCGAGTCTCCCTTGCTAACGGTGATAATCTTACTGTGGGTTCATTCTACAGATCACCATCAAGCAACATAAACTCCATTTTTCTTTGTATATAACGCTTTATCTGTGGTAGAAGCAGGTTTTTTTCTTATTGGTGGTGATTTTAATTTACCGGATATTCAGTGGACAGAACTCAAACCGTCTATTTTTAACTGTACTGGTATATACTCAGCATTTGTTAATCTTGTCAATGACTATGACCTTCATCAGTTTGTTACAGAGCCTACGAGGATCGGTTCTAGCCGTTCAAGTGTCCTCGACCTTGTATTCAGGAATCGTGCTTCGGCGGTCTCCGCTCTTGCCGTTATCCTGGGAATTAGTGACCATAAGGCTGTTGTTGCAAATTTGTCTTGTTCATTTGATCACAGTTCTTCCTTACGTCCTAAGAAAGTGTACTTTTTCGACAGGGGTGATTATGCTGGTTTGTCTAGTAGACTTGAAGAATTTTACTTGGAGTTTGAGGACATGAGCGTGACAGGTGACACTGACCTACTGTGGAACATATTTAGGAAAAGAATAAAGACTCTGGTTGATATTTTTGTTCCGTCGAAAATTATCGCCTCGAAGCGTCATCAGGATAAACCATGGACGAATTCCGAGTTACGGAAACTTATTAATAAAAATAAACGTGCACTAACTCAATACCGAGTTCGTAATGACTCTACATCATACAATAAACTAAATGAGATAGGTGTCGTCCTTAAACGTGCAATTACTTCGTCCCGGGCAAACTACTTTTCAACACTAAATGTGAAACTCGGACAAAACCCAAAGGAATTCTGGAAGTTTATTCATTCTAATAAAAAAGATATCCTCGGAATTCCCTCCCTGTTGGTCGAAGGTCGCCTTTTAGATGATGACTCTTTAAAGGCTGCCAGTTCAATGATTACTTCAAGTCTGATTTCTTGGATATCGTGACGGGGAATTATTGCGATTCTGAAGAACTACCTGTTTCTACTGATTTTACTGTCTGAAATCTATTTTGATACACGCGGTGTTTTCAACATTCTAAAGAAAATTGGACAAGGTTCAGCACCTGGCCCCGATGGAATTCTCAACGCTGTCTTGAAATCTTGTGCTGAAGTCATTTCGAGCTACTTGGTAATTTTGTTCACGGTATCGTTGAAATGTGGCTTCTTGCCTCTGGACTGGAAATCTGCAAATGTCGTCCCTGTCCACAAGTCTGGCCCAAAACATCTGGTACAAAACTACAGGCCCATCTCACTGACAAGTGTGTGCTGCAGAACTATGGAGCACATTATTTACACTAACCTAATGAAACACCTTTGTCTTACCAATCTCTTTAGCCCGTCTCAACACGGTTTTCGTACAGGATTTTCTTGTACCACGCAGTTGCTTGAGTTCTATCACGACATTTTCGAGAATCGTTTGATAAGGGCCGACAAGTTGACTGTATCTTTTCTGGACTTCAAAAAGGGCCTTCGACATGGCTCCTCATGCTCTTCTTATGAACAAACTTCACAAACTAAACATAGATTTGGAGATTTTTAATTGGATTGGCGATTACCTTAATTAAAGAAAACAGTTCGTGTTAATTAACGGTTTACAGTCCCCCTATATAGAAATAACATCCGGAGTTCCACAGGGGTCGGTACTTGGCCCTCTCCTTTTTTTTAATATACATTAATGATATAGTTGAAGGCGTCTCTTCACATATTCGATTATATGCAGACGATTGCTTTTTGTACAGTGATGTGACCTGTGATGCCCAAGTTTTCGCTCTCTAAAGTGATTCAGATAAAATTGATGACTGGAGTATCAAATGGCGCATGCCTCTAAACGTCTCTAAATGTATTAGCGTTAGATTCACTAGAAAAACTAAATTTATTCCTTCATCCTACAGTATCGGTGATGTTTCACTTGAAGTGGCATCGGAGGCTAAATATTTGTGAGTTATTTTTTCGTGCAATTTAAGATGGAATAAACATGTTGACTATATTACAGCGAAAGCAAGCCGGTCCCTGGGATTTATTAAACGTAATTTTATTATGGCTCCCCCATCTTTGAAGGAGACATTATATTTTCTCATGTGCGGTCTGTCCTCGACTACGCCAGTGA
The DNA here is from genome assembly GCA_037355805.1 of Ixodes ricinus. Classification (NCBI taxonomy): domain Eukaryota; kingdom Metazoa; phylum Arthropoda; class Arachnida; order Ixodida; family Ixodidae; genus Ixodes; species Ixodes ricinus. The sequence continues at coordinate 16,007 of JAZHYW010048454.1, forward strand.
GCTATGGGATCCGTTCAGTCAGAACCTTTAGATCAAATCGAAAAGGTACAAAATCGTTCTGCGAGATTTGTTACTGGTAATAATGATTTTAGAGCTAGCATAACTGAACTTAAATAGTCTCTAAATTGATGCCTCTGAGTCAACGACGGAAATCATTCCGTCTCAAAGTGTTACATAAAGTGTTCTACAACAATAGCGCCATTAGTAGGTCCACATATATTTTTGAGCCTGCCTATGTATCAGAAAGAAGAGATAATTCAAGAAAATTTTGTCCATTTCACAGCAGAACTGATGTTTTCAAATG
>JAZHYW010048456.1:0-10289 GCA_037355805.1 Ixodes ricinus
TAGTGATGGACCGAATCTGCCGAACTTCTGATTCGGCAAAGTTCGGCAAATGCCGAACTTTTGAAGGAAAGTTCGGCAAAGATTCGGCAAAAATTCGGCAAATGTCTGCGCACGCGCGAGAACGCGACGGGACCAAAGGGGCCGTGAATTGCAAATGGACGCCGTGCAGTGTGCAGTCGTGCGGTTACTATCGTAAAGTGCACGGTGGTGCAGCGTAATTCAACCAACTCAATAAGCTCGTTGTGTACGGTCAGTGGTTACGGCGAGGTGTGGAGTGAGTAGGCAACACGGTAACTTCGTTTGTGAGCGAGTGTGGTTCTCTTTGATATTTTGTGCCTCAAGGATAGAAAATCGACCAGTAATTTACGCAGTCCACTGCGCAAATAACAAATGATGCGGTCCATTCTGGATGACGTGATTTTAATTTGACATTTCCAGTGATGCAACGAGGTAGTTGAAACATTGGCCGACAATTACTTTGAAGCTGTTAGCTTGGCCCAGCTCGTTTGTCTACTTGTTTGTCTTGCCTCGGCGGGATCTGTAATGGATCCTCAATGCGTGACTTTTCGCGAGCGCGCGGTGCGAGCGCACGGGCTATGGCAGGGGGTTGCGGGCCCAGCTTGTTTACGCTTCGCGAGAGCGAGAACTGAACTTTGCCGATAGCGCCTGCCTCGGAACAAGAAACCGCTCGTGTCTGTGTGGAAAGAAACCGCTCCGAACAGAACGATCGGAGGCACGCCACGAACGGCACGCAAAAGGACCTCACCATGTAATCAGAAGTTAACCGCAAAAATAATAAACGTTATTTCATTTTTTTTTCTCAAATCAATGTCGCATTATTAAATAACGGAACGTCAGCACCCGGCCACGGCTGACAAAGCACTCCTCGCAATTATAACAATTCTGTTTTCGGCTCAGAAGTTCTGTGTGCCGCTGTGCTGCGCACTCTGCGCGAGTGTGTGGGCCGCCCTTATTTGCGAGTCCAATGGCCATATTTTGTCCTTCCTGTATTATTTGTTCGTCCGCGTCTAAAACGTCAAGCTGTTGTGTTTTGCGTCTATTCATTAACTCACGGAAAGTTGGCTGGCAGGCGCCTCAGCGTACGGGTTTGTAACCTTTCTGCCAGCCGCGCACGCTTGCCGTGTTCTACTATTTTGTACAAATAAAGATTGATTGAATGATAGATTGCTTTTTCAACTAGCGTTATTTCGCGATTTTTCTGTATCGGCATAAAACTAAACACGGAACTATAATGCTCGACGTTGCACATCCTATCTTCCTAAACGTTCGTGTGAATTCTAACACCAGAAACTGCCATTTTAAAGGTTAAAAACGAACCGTTGCTAATATGGGACGCACACTTTTATGCGAAGCTGACGTCGTCACTCAAATCGAAAAACATGCATATTTACAATAATAATATTATCTTTTCTGGTAAAGGCTCAGCAACCGTTGCATTCGGGTTTTGCGCACAGAACGGTGAGTCAGGACCAGGGGCGGATCCAGAACTCCGTTTTGGGGGGGGGGGGGGCGGAAAATTTTTAAGGATACTTTTCTCCCATTCTTCCTTGTGCACCGGCGGGTCCACCCATGTCAAATTGCGCTTCGAGAAGGAGGGAGGGGGGGGGCGGCCGCCCCCGTCGCCCCCCCCCCCTTGGATCCGCCACTGGTCAGGACCCAGCGTTATTGCCCTCATTTTAACATTGTACACACACATGCAGGCTTGCGCTGATGATGCCTCAAAACCGAAACTCTCGTAGCGTGATTCGTGACTGCCACCGCTACTACCCAACCTCGTTGTCACGCCACTTCTGCTAGAAGTCACTCTAAAATTGCCAGTAAACACACAGAAACGACACCGATACAATTATCTTGTAGAATATCACCTTACTTAGTAATATAACTGTGTCAATATGCATTACATGTTGCATTTAAGTTAAGAAAAACAACAGAAAACCTTTTTTCGCCAGAAAAAACTAAATTTCAACGTTAAGTCTGGTAACAATGTATTTTTGCCGAATCTTTGCCGAATCTCTAGGAAAATTCGGCAAAAGTTCGGCTTTGCCGAATCCCGAGATTCGGCGCCGAACTTTCGATTCGGCAAAAGTTCGGCCCATCACTACTCTATACTGGGAAAGGTACCGCCAAGCCTCCTTTCCTCGCGAAATCCTCTCCCTTTCCTCCGCACTACGACTCTCCCGCACTTCCGATTTCGACGCTAGCGCCGCCTAGGGCACCCTCCCTGCGGGACGGCTCGGCTGGTTGCCGCTGGAAATGCCGTCCCTTGCTTGTTTGAGCAGCCCGCAGCGCAACAACATGTTATGTCAGCTGTCGCATATCGCTAAGCACGAAAAAAAAAGCTTTCTAACGCGTTAACGTAAACTGTGCAGAGATATTTTTGTGTCACAAGCGCCGATGGTAAAAACAGCCTCAAAGTCCGCGAGACGGGGGCCCGAATTCCGGACGGAAGTCGCAACCCGAAACCCATGGGCCGCTCGGCCAAGGAGGAATTGTGGAGAGGAGGATTTTCACGAGAGGGAGACGGATTTTGTATAGGGCGAGAAGGTTTCGGCGGAACAATGAATGGCGTTACCTTCTCAGTATAGAGTGACCTTATTCGCACCCGTACAACCGTGATCGCCTGCTATCTGTACCGCAAGCGACCGCGAGAGCAACATGAGCGCCGAGGCGGTTACGGTAGGCCAGCCTCCGTAACCCGACAGCAGGGATCTTGTTCCTCACAGCAGGAGCCAGCCCTTGGTTGTCAGCGTCTCCGGGGTGCGAGCGCACCGATCAACCAAAGGTGACATTCCAAGCTAAGGCTACGAAATACCTCCTTTGTCTTCCCTTCTACAATACTTCTAGTCAGCAGTGTCGATCGCAGATAGGGAGATTATCTTTCTTTAATCTGAACTGCCGCACGAGGTCCTCCTCGTCCATCGAAGCCAGGTCGAGGGTTGCAAGCCTTGCGACAAACAAGCGTCCTCTCTAAGTGCGCAGGCAGTCATGCAAAAGATCTTGTAAATTACTTTCTCCGAAAAAAGTCAGCTTCAAATCTTCGTCAAGAAATAAAGCGCCAGTGCTGTGAGAAAGCTCGTCTGTTTTTTTTTTTTTAGCATTCGAACACGTTAGAACTTTAAAGTCAGACTAGCGACACGCGGTGAGGCGCAATGGGTTTTATCACAAAAACGCATTAACTTCAGTAAAAAAAAAAAAAAATAGACGAACTATGCGTAGATATACAAAGTTAATTTCTACATAAATTCTAGATGCGAATTTGATCTACTTAAGCTTCTGCGATTCGTAAACCTCGCCGCAAACGCACACAGAAGCCTGTCTTTTCTCGGTAAGGCCGATGCAGGTTTCCGTTCCCAGGGGCGCGACCAGTACCAATCGTTTGCAACAGTCTGCGAATACGGCTCCCCCAGAACCGTTTCAACGCACATGATTGATCCACAGTCCATCCAAGATATCGCTCGTATTTTGTTCCGGTTCTCTAAATCTTTTTATTATTTAACAACGTCGGATTATATGTATCTTGCAGCCGTGTGATTGTACCCTTAAAATATATATCTGCATAAAAACTGTTCTGACAAACTGCCGGTCTTCTCGAATGGGTTTCGGAATGGCACCAATGCCGACGGCTCATCACTACTGTTTAGCCCTCTCATGCATCACGTCCGCACATGAGGACAGATGTTTTTGGTTTTTTTTTCTCAACAGAATATGTTCTCATTGTGCCTTGCCTTTCCTGCACGGTGTGCTCAAATGGGGACAGATGTAAAGCTTTCCTAGACGGCCGACAGATGGCAGCACTTGCCGGATCTCGCACAGGGGCATCGTACCTTGTCTTCATTCATGGAGAAGCCATATGCAACAGTTCGTAAAAGCAATTATTTTTTACTAGCAAAACTTTGTATGGAAATTGCAAGGAAAATTGTTTTCAGATTGTTCTAGACACGCTTTCTTTGTGTAATAGTACAAGAGCTTTGAGATAGTTTTCTCCCGATTTTTTTCTTTTTGATGCCCGCCATATCTGTCCTCGAATAGGGACACCATGCAGGAACACTGCTTTGCTCCCATTCCGCTTCGCGGTGTTTTCGGCATTTGCGCGCGAAAAACTTTGAACTTCACAGCTTGCATATTTTGTCTCTGCTAACTCTTCAAAGCGTCTTTAGCTGAATAAAAAGGTCTCGGCAGAGAGTCTTCTCCTCTGCAGCCGGTGAAAAAACGGGCCAAGCATGACGTGCCGCTTGAGAAGAGGCTTGACGGTGGCAGCCCATTACCCCAGAAAATTACTCTGAAGAATGCGCAGCGCTGTCGCGGCAAGCGACTGTCGCAGCAAGACGCGGTACACCTGTGGGCGTATGCGATGTTCCTCTCTGCCCTATGAGTGGCTCTGAAAAGTTTCAAGCCCTTCGTGAGATGTTCACTTTCGTCCTTTTTAGCTGAGAGCTGCTTCTTGCTAGCATTGTGGAACAGAAATGAAACGAGTATTAACGTGTTCTAGCCGGAGTATACTCATTATTTTTGATTAAAATGACCATTGCACAAAAACCAGAGAGTTGAGATCACTTGACCACTGGAATGCACGTTGTCCTCAAATGAGGATCGCTGTAAGCTCTGCTATTGTAAAATAGGGTTGAATTTTTTAAACATTTTTTTACATCATTGGCGGTTCACATGAGATGCCACTGGCACGGTATAAAATTTTTCTGACATAAGCGATTATAATTCATGCATGAGAGGGTTAGTATTAATTCTCGCACTAATATATTCTCAATAATATCATAAAATGCTGCCGGTTATAGCCACAGTAAACATCAAAAACAAGAATTGTAGCGAGCCCCGCGTATCATCATGTTGCTCCGCACACCCAAAAGAATTCCGGCATTAGTGGATAAGAACAGCGACAAACACATAAGGAAGTATGGTTGTAAACTGGGACAGTTGGTAACAGTTAAACATGATGATATGGAGACTCAGTAAATACGGACCACGGAGAAGAAACGAGCACGACGGGACAACAGCTGACCCACAACGGAAGTTAGTTCTATGAAAACGTAACAAGGAAATCTTCAACAGATTACTCACATACTGGGTGATTCAAGGAGACGCCAGGCTCTTTAAATCGACCGCAAAATTCGGTTTCTTAACCTATCGCGCTACGATTTTGTGCAGCGTTGCCCCCAGATGGTGCATTCTTTTTTGTAAAATTTGCAAAGAGCGAACTTACCTGAGGAAAAAGTAAAGAAAGAAAAAGGCTTCGCTCCTATGGAAACGCAGCGACGCCAACAGTCTTCAAACAACACGACGCCGTTTCGCACGGGAGACAAGAGATGGCGCAAGCGGTCGCGACGCCAACTTCGCCAACGAACGAGCATACGGCGCCGAGAGCCGGCGTGTTTAGCAGACGATCTTTTCGACTCAAATGCGGCGCGCGTTCCGCAGGCGGCGACAGTCGCAGAAACAAAAACAGGCGCGGTAACAACAAGGAACTGCAGTTCCTTGCCTGCTAAAGACGCCGGCTCTCGGGGTCGTATGTTCGTTCGTTGGCGGCAGTTGGCGTCGCGACCGCTTGCGCCATCTCTTGTCTCCCGTGCGAAACGGCGCCGTGTTGTTTGAAGACCGGTGGCGTCGCTGCGTTTCCATAGGAGCTAAGCCTTTTTCTTTCTTTACTTTTTCCTCAAGTAAGTTCGCTCTTTGCAAATTTTGCAAAAAAAGAAATGCACCATCTGTGGGCAACGCTGCACAAAATCGTAGCGCGATAGGTTAAGAAACCGAATTTTGCGGTCGATTTAAAGAGCCTGGCGTCTCCTTGAATCACCCTGTAGATTAAAACGCACGCATGCCAGACAACTAGAGGCCGCAGAGATATCGCCTCGCAGAATGACAGCCATGTTAGACTGAAGAGACGTCACCTCCTTCTGGGATAACGCCACTTATGGCTTAACGACACATCTGTCTGGCAGCGAGAAAGCAAAAAAGTGCATCAATTATTTCTCGATGTATTCTGTTTCGGCGTCTGCCGACAACAACTGCGTCTGCAAAAAAGGGAGACAAGAAACAAACCCTGCAATGCAGTGGTAGGAGCCCTCCGACCGTCGCCCTAAAGGAGTAAGTGTGCTGTCTCAACCTCTCATTTCAACACCTTCCCGTCTGGCCTACATAACACATTCCACATGACAAGGGCATCCGGTAGACGACATCCGATGTACAGTCACAAACGGTCTTAGATGTGTTTTTTATTTGTTTTTGTGCACTCAGTTTGCGGACGTTTTTCAGCGCCAGCACTACTTTGGCGCAAACCTGGCTCACCTTTTGTGGAGCTCAAAACACAACAGGCATCCTGTACCGTGTTTAATGAGGCTGTATTTCATCATGTTTAAGATCACGAAGCACGAAGCGTGAACGTCATAAGGCACGCCCCGCATTTCCAAAGCTGCCATTCCGAACAATATCACGATTATTTATGCCGAGAAAAGAAGGAAAAATAATGAATTGGTGGGTAAACGCCTCATGACTAGCCGGCGGCAATGTTGAGCGCAAGCTAGTCGGCGCTGCGTGGATCCTCGAGTTAAAGACCCTGGATGTGTTTGCGTTTATAGTGTTGTAAGCAGCGTCAAACGAGCCGGCGCACGAGTTCCGTGTCTCGAGCGGCCCTTGGAAGCAAATGGCGGCGCAGCATTGAAATCGGCGGCACTTGGAAGCGAATGGCGGTTGAGCACCTGCTCGTGGCACGTGTCTTGAAGGTTTCCGCAGCAATGGTTGGCGATACTTGAAAAAAAAAACGCCTGTATCAAGGGGCCTTACCTCTAGTGATTCCGTTTGTAGGAAAAAGGCAGACGCCTTGTCTTCTAGAAAGAGTATTCGAACAACTTCCGCCCGCCATGACAACTTGAGAGAAATGCATCCGGTTCTCTTATGTTTACATCGCGTTCGGGTGGGTGCGCGGAGACTCTAGTTTCTCGAGCGAAAACTTGCGTCAAAGCTATGCCGTGCTTATAGGGCGCGGAGATTCTAATCCTGCTTGATGAAAATGCAATCAGTTAAATTTGTTCAGACGAGAGACGCCGCCGGCGCCACCGACGGTCGCCGAGGTTGGGTGATTGAAGGCGATGTTAAGCAGACAGTGCTGGCGTAATTCGATGAATTGCCGAAAGATGACGCAACACGAGACACGAAAAATGCGATGACTCCCCCAATCATCTCGGCACAACGAAAAGTGCAACCCGTGCCCATGCGGGAGATAGGAATGCATGGTGACACGAAGCGCTCTGAAAGAAATCTTGAATACCAAACTAAGCAAGTCAAAGCATTTGACTATTGCACATTACAGAGATTCGTGTCGAAGTGAAAAAAGTGTAAAGAAAACTTTCGGTATATTGTCTACTCAACGAAGATCCAACTCGGCGATCTCTGCGGTGAAGCTCGGCGCGTGTGTTCGGCACTTCGTGTAGGTAGGTGTTGATCGCCGATGCCTTGCTGTTTACGAGGTAGAGGGTGTCCCCAAAACAATTTTCCATTCTTCGGCGTTCACCCGCCGAAGAATGGACAAATATCCACTTAAGATAGGCAAACGAACAATACCATACGTCAAATGTCACACATTTCTTGGAGTCACCATCGACAGGGGTCTGACCTGGTCACCTCATATTTTGTACTTGCGCATAAAAGCTCGCCAGTTTTAGTGTTCTTACTCGCTTCATCGGTGGAACCACGTGGGGCGCGACAGTAAGAATCCCTATTACAGATATATGTGGCCTTATTTGTCGGCTTACTTCGATATAGCGTTCCCATTCTACATGGCACGTGTCAAACCAACATCAAAGCTCTCAGAGCAGTTCAAGCACGTGGCCTCCGTGTACTGTTTGGGCCTGCCAGCTTGTGCCTCGACTCTGGGCACAGTTGCCGAGGCACGCGCCACACCTGTAGAGGTACCAATGATGCAGAAAACATTGAGAGTTCATCTAAGACATATTACTAATCATAGTCATCATTTACTTGCTGATCTTACTTTTAAACGGCCTTACTCAGAGTATTCAAAGGCACTGTCAAAAATGGAGCAATACATCCCTGATGATATAGGCTGGTCTGACCTTCCAACTATACCTCCATGGAGACTCCCTCTCCCCGTTGTGAAACTTGACATTCAAGGCATCAAAAAGAAATCAAATACACCATTGCTAGTGCTTAAGCAACTCACTTTATCCACCCCTGTTTACACGCGTCAAAAACTCACATATATACGGACGGATCATGTGTCAAAAATAGTTCTACCGCAAGCAGTGTGATTCCAACGTATGTCACAACAAGAAGCTTCAAACTTAGCCACAAGACATCTTCGACAGCGGCAGAACTTGTAGGACTTCATCAAGCCCTTCGATTTATATTGACAAAGCCACCTCAAATGGCATGACGGTGTTTACAGATTCTAAGCCTGCGCTCCAAAGCATCTGCACATACCTGCGACGAAGTGAAAATGAACAAATTATTTTCAAACTGTTATGCCATCTTCAGGAATGTATTGATAGGAGACACTCAGTTGAGTTCCAGTGGATTCCTGGACACTGCAAGATACCCGGAAATGAAGCTGCGGATGGTGCTGCGACTTCCGCCCATACCTTATTCCCCAACGTCGAAATACCCTACTCCAGGAGCGACGTCACTACATTGATAAATCTCCACGCCCGAAATGCAACACAAAGTCTCTGGAAGAGCTCTGCACACCATTACCCTCCTCAATATCTACTTGGATCCTGACCTAACATACCGTGTGTCACGTAACCTACCCAAGCGAACTGAAGCTGTTCTACACCGATTACGTCTCAGGCGTTCCTACACACAGGAATTTCTGCACCGAATCGGAAAAACACACAATCCGAACTGTCCGGGGTGTGATTGTGTGGAAACTATATCTCATTTATTATGTGAATGTGGACTTTACGATGCAGAAAGAAAACTCCTAAAGAGCATTCTTTCACATCTAGACGACCGGCCATTTACTACGTCCAAAATACTAGGGCCTGGGACTCGCCACTTAAAGAGAAGAAGGCCGTAAACGCCCTTTTGCGATTTTTATCAGAAACTCGCCTCGAGTTCTGTTTGTAAAAAGTTATCTCCTGTTCAATATTTGTTGTCGTATAGAGGACTATCCGTTTTATAATTTCTGTAAGTGTACATGTGCGCAACTGAACTTCGTGCTGGCGCGTGCAAAAACTCGAGTGTTTTGGGTGAACATTGGTGACAATCCAGCACGCACTTTCAGTCTCTTAGTTTTAGTGCCATACTGGAAACTGCGGCATTCTCTTAATTATTGATTCTGCCCTCACAGTGTTAACGTGAGTGCTAGTATGTTACCTTTACCTCCTCTGCTTTTTCTTTCCTCCTTCTTTTATCCTCTCATCCCCTTCCCCAACTCAGAGTAGCCAACCGAGGCAGGCCTTGGTTAACCTCTCTGTTTTCTCCTCCTGCCCTTGACCTTCTTCTTCTTCTCCACCGCCAAAATAAACTATGCACTGCCGTAAGCGCACTCTCCGACCAAAAGGTAGTGCTAGATTTCCGAAACAGATGCCATAGTTTCAGCTTGAAACGATATCTCTTCCGCGTTATATGATTTTTTGAAAATTTCAAAGGGAAAGTGGCGTTCGACAGAGCTTTTGAATACATGGAGCTCTATGGCGCCAGAAACCGAAATCAGGCGAAAAAGGGCTCCATTGTTCCATTAAAATTTTCAGAAAATTACGTATATCTTGAATAAGATATGGGATCGGTCTGACACTTCGGCATCTCGTTCGGACGTCTAGTGCTACTTTTGGGCGGAAAATGCGGGTTCAAAAATGAATAGCCTATTTTGCAAAAGAAACAAAAACTCACTTTTTTAGGGACACTTTATAGTTGGACATGTTTGTGGACTTGTAGGTCCAATGTAGTCATCAGTGGTGTTATCCTGCTCGAATATTTTGATTTGTGGCGTAACTCGAACGTTGAGGTGAAGGCTCAAACTCGAAATGTTTGTGTTGGTGGCTTCACTCTAAATATAGTGTCCGCGTACGCGGCCATCTCAAATCTGTCGATTCCCCTACGTAGGCTTCGATGCGGCCACGCAATGAAGGCGCATAAATCTCCGCATTTCCATTTCAGTTTGTGCTGACTTCGCTCTTTAATTTGTGCATTGAAGCAAGTGAATAGTATGTGCAGTGTTAACTTTCGGAGAGTTTGAGAAAAAATACAATCTCAATATAGAATGTTTTGCTTGAGCAGTAATACGCCGTAACTGAACGAAGTAC
>JAZHYW010048457.1:0-14231 GCA_037355805.1 Ixodes ricinus
TGATTACGGAGTTCGATCCCTGATACCATAGTGGTCTCACATTAGTACAAAACTGGTGACCCGTAGTTCGAACAGCGTCGCTCATACACCGCGGACGCCGGCTCCATCGCGAACTCAGATCGCGCCAACGCTTCATCCGACGGTGACGCGAGAGCAGCCTCCAGTACCGCGCTTGCTTCGATCGAGCCATGACTTCCAGCGTTCAGGTCCAATAACCCGCAAGTGTGGTTAACGTATGGCGAAGCCCGTTTCCATCTGAGGCTCAATTCGCAACTGACATGCTATTACCATGTCGTCGCATCTCTACTTGCTGAAATCGTAGATAAACTAGACGGCGTGTTGTCTTTGCCGCCACCTGAAGACGCCTAAGACAGGCAGAAAGGAGCGCTGACAGCTAGAACGACTCTATCAGAGAGGTCCCGCATACAACAGCTCGTTACTGCCGAAGAGCTCGGAAACCGTCGTCCGACGCAGCTCCTGCATCGCATGAAGCAGTTCCCAGGAACGCAAGCTTCCGGAGAGCAGAGTTCAATCTTGCACGAGCTTTTTCTTCAAAACCTCCCGCAAGGCATGCGGATGATCTTGGCTGCGGCGGATGACATGTCCCATGTATGCCTAGCCGCTGACCGCACCGCGAAATAATAATCGCCGAATGTGTGTGCCGTCGCACTACCGGACCCAGCGTCTTGGGAAGCACGAGCGTCAAACATCGAGGCCCAACTTGATCGCCTCACGAGTGACCATCGCCGCCATGGTTCAAGCCAAGCCAAGGTCAACGTGTTCATCGCAACGAACTAGTTCCCGTCGCAGGTCTGCATACCGGCGGGCTTCGCGTTCTCCTAACCAGCTCTGCTGGTACAGCTGCGGATCCAGTGAGAAAGCTACCAGGTTTGAACAACCCTGCACGTGGTCTGGAAACGTCGAGGCCTAGCACTAGCAGGGAAGGTGACCAAGGCCAGACAACCAGCTGCGTGTTTTATGTTGTCGATCGGATCGCCAGGTATCGTTTCCTCATTGACACCGGAGCTGAGTTTAGCCAGAGCCGTATGTTGGGAGAGTTTGGTTAATGGAAGTTGCCGGCGAGAGACGGGGTGGAGCGGCGGAAGCGTCGCCGCCGCCAGCGCCGCATATTCTCCCCGTGATGCTCCTGCGAAGTACAGTGAAGCCGAGATGACGTTGAAGGACCCGCGCACCACGGCGCAAGTATTTTTTTTGTTTCTCCATGAGGCTGACATTACGTGAATGGGTGATTGTAAGAGAGTGGGGAAATAGAGAGTTTCCAGATGCTACTGCGTCAGAAAATGTGACATTGACGAGAGAAGTTTTCTGAAACATGAGGCGAAAGTGCGAACATGGGGTGCGCGTTCTGGGTCAGAGTCGAAATTCCCACGGAATCTTGTCACTGTTATTTCGGTCGATGCTACGGTGGCGACTGAAATCAAAAGAGAGACAGACTGCACTCTGAATGTCGCTCTGACGTCGACGTCACCTGCGTTGACCTTTCAGTTTCGAAGAGTCGCAAATTGAACTCTTGTGTGCTGAAATGAAATACGTGAGTACGTCCTTATCTGAAGATTTAATCGGTGGGTACTTGTTAAGTACGTTGCCTCCGCTAGGGGAACATTCGTGGCTAGTGGTCGGTCACAAGAGCTGTCAATGAACACGCCCAAGGTCGTTGAAACAATTTCGGCCAATTACGTGCCCTTATTTTTGCCCTATTCTTCCCAATTAATGACCAAACTCTCAACATATATCGCTTTAAGGTTAGCGTCTTACCAGCATGACGCGCTGACGGCCTCTAGCAGCAGACCCCCTCACCTACCCTGCGTGCCGTCAACAGCTCTGCGATTGCCAACTATGGGCTACGCTCCCTCACTATTGACGTCGAACTGTGACGAACATTTCGATGGGTTTTCATCGTAGCCGACATGCGACTGCCAATCTTGGGAGCAGACGTTTCCATTTTGGTTTGTCCAAGAACCTCCAGGCAGACGACTCGTCGATGCGACAACATAATTCTCGATTCAAGTCATCCGTCCCAACTTCACGATGTCTCTCTTGCGACCGCGTCCAGCCACATCGCGCTCGTAGGCCGCCCTCGCGGAATACCCAGCGCTGACAAAACCCAGTAATTTTGAACTACATGCCAATAACGGAATCATTCAACCAATCTTGGCTACCAAACCACCCGGCTCCGCGCGCCACCGTCGGCTTGCCGATGAGCGCCTCACCATCGCGTGTCGTGAGTTTGATTATATGTTACAGCTAAACATCATTCGACCCTCAGCAAGCGATTGGTCATCGCCTCTCAACATGGTCCTGAAGAAAGACCCCAATGACTGGCCACCGTGCGCCGATTATTGAGCCCTGATTGCCTGCACAGTGCCCGATCGCTACCCCCTGCCGCACATGTAGAGCTTTTCGGAAAGTCTTGCTGCTACGACAATCTGCGGCAAGATTCACTTGGTGAAAGCCTAACACCAGATTCCTGTGGAGCCAACAGACGTAGCAAAAACGGCAATCACCACCCCGTTCGAACTGTTTGAGTACGTCCGTACGCCCTAGGCCTGCGGAACGCTGCTCAGACGTTTCAAAATTCATACACAAATTCACTCAATGGCCTTTTTGTCTTAGCCTACCTTGACGATACTCCGATGGCTAGTTCCATCCCGAACGAAAACGAACATCACATCCGAATTTTGTTCGACCGCCTGAAGGAATTTGGCCTTCTCATTAACCCTACCAAATGCGTCTTTGGAGTGGACAGCGTGGAATTCCTTGGCCATCACATCACCCCGCTGAGAATCCAATTACTGGAAGAAAACGTCAATGTAGATCGTGAGTTTCCGCACCCAACATTTCTGCGCAAGCGCTAAGAATTCATAGGCCTGGTAAATTTTCATCGCAGATTAATACCACAGTGCGCGAAAATTCTTCAACCTATGACAGACCTCCGGAAGACAAAGAAAATACCTTTGTCACAAGTGCAGTGGGTCGAAGAGGTTGCGTCAGACTTTTCCACAGTGAAAGAGACCTTGGCAAACCCAACACCTCTTGTTCACCCGCTTCTTGATGCACCTACCCGCCTCCTGACCGACGCCTCCGAGAAAGCTGTCGGAACTGTTCTACAGCAACTCTTGGACGGAGCCTGAATGCCGCTTGGTATCTTTCCACAGAAACTCAAGCCCGTGGAAACCCGGTACAGTACCTTTGGACGGGACCTGCTAGCTGTTTTCTTGGCTGTGAGACATTTTCGCTCTTCCTTAAAGGACGGCAGTTTTATGTACTCACAGACCACAACCTCATGTCGTACGCCTTTCGTGGCGACCACACGACGTACTCAGCGCGAGACATAAGACCTTCATCTCCTAATTTACGGCTGACATCCGTCACATCAAGGACCAAGACAACAGCGCGAACGATGCTCTTTCTCGCATCGAAGCCATTTCCTTGTCCTCGGGCCTGGTAAACTTCGAGGCCCTCGCTGCAGCACAACAGGCAGACTCGGATTTGCAAGTTCTTCGGAACGCAACGACATCAGATAAGACTGCTGACTCAGGCGAGTTGGTAGTTCATGTTGATTTACGTTACAGCGCACCACAAGAGAAACACTCACAAACACAGACACACTAAAAATATACACTCACTCGTCGCTGACTCACAACTCATGTTTGAATTGTCTTCTTCTGTGCACAAAGAACAACTTCCCATGTTTCTATGTTCTAAGAACAAGATGACGACATCAAATGCAATTTAAAAAGAAAGTTTAAAAAATATTTAAAAATTAAAAGAGTCAAAGATTGCCTGCTGACACTGTGTGTCAGCAGGCGATCTTTAACCTCTCTCAGAGGGAACTTGAGTATTTGAGGAACAGGTCTCTTAGGCACCAGCAGTGAGAATTCCTTATTATTCTTTACTTTTTGTTACATTTTTATTTCTAAATTGTTTTTAAAAACTTTTATTGGGTTTTTATTTTTGTAATTGCATTTGATGTCGTCATCTTGTTCTTTGAACATAGAAACAGAGGAGGGTGTTCTTTGTGCATAGAAGAAGAAGACAATACAAACATGAGTTGTGTGTCAGCGACGAGTGAGTGTATATTTTTTAGTGTGTCTGTGTTTGTGAGTGTTTCTCGTGTGGTGCGCTGTAACGTTAATCAGCATCGACATCCCTGCTGTTCATAAACATACCACTTCCAAGCTCGTCGGTTACCATAACATGGGACATCTTAACAGAAACAGCTCGACATTTTGTCCCATTTGCCCTGCGACACCAGATCTTCTACCAGCCACACAACATCAGCCATCTAGGCATTCGGGCCATGCATTGACTGCTAACAGCACGCTATATATGGCCGAAATTCAATGCTGATGTACGCAGCTCGGCAAAGGCTCGCATTTAGGGCTAGCGTTTGAAAGTGAGCAGGCGTACAATAACACCCTTGCAAGTATTTGCAATAATTCGACGGTATTCTGAAGTTACAGTCTGCTGCCAGTTGCTTCATGGCCGCAAAGTAACTGTCGATTGACTCGTCGGCTAGCTGGTCCCGAAGCTGGAACTCGTAGCGACTGCATAACTCCGAGGCTTGAGGGTCAAAATATGTCCCACGGATCGACCGAAGTGCCTGGAACCCGATATATCCAGGCGTCCTAGGAGCCACTAAAGCTCGAAGGATGTCGTACGTCTCTGGGCCACAAAGCGTGCGCAGAAGTTCCCGCTTCTTCTTCCAAGCTCGTGATGGAATCGGTCACGAAGCGTTCGATCCATGACGCCCATGACTTGTCTGTGAAGGCTTTGATGTTTCCTTGGGTCGGCATGACTTGCGGTGGCTGTCCAGGCTTCCTTGGATCGTGCCAGGTCTCATCGTCAGCGTTGTATTTGTGTAGGTAGGGAGGCTACCGCCTAATACTTAGTATTTATTGTTGTTCGCCGTTTACGAATGGCCGGCAGATCGGGCTGCTTGCGAGAGCCGCGCGTGCTGTGTGCTGGATGGCTTCTGTGACCACATTGTCGTCTTTTAGCACAGTGTTGCGACACAGGATATAAGAGTTTCCATTTTTAATTTTGACGCAGCCCGAATAGTACAATTACGACATTTCTTATATCCCGTGAGAATGTGGTAAGAATTTTACCCACTGCTTTTTAGACACGTGGTGAAATGTGGAGATTTTGCAATATAGTGATAGTGTACAACATAAAATGTAATTTCATAAATAAGTATTGAGAAACTACTCCAAATGTAACCTTCTACACTTGTTATATCCACCCCCCCCCCCCCCCGGCAATCTTTGTGTTTTAATTAGCGTTCTATCGAAATTATTTATTTTATTTCCGTCGGGCAACGCCTTACGTGTTATGAGGCTTTTTTATTTAAAGATATTCTTATAGTGAAGTGAAGAATGACAGCATGCGCTAAGGAATCCCAGCATATTTCAGCTTAGTGAACGTATTTTACTTGACTTAACGCTCAATCCTTAGACTCGTAGGTGAGCTTTTCTCTGCGTCTGTCACAAGGCTGGCGAGCTTTTCTCCGCATCGGACAGTTTCGCGGAAAGCTTTCCTCTGATTAACTTTTCTGCGGTGAGATTTTTCAGGTGAGTTTTTCTCCGCCGCCCACATTTCGTGTATCATAACTTAAAAAAAAAGATCTTGCCTGAGTAAGGAATAACAAAATAAGAGAGTCAATTCCGTACGTGCGGCGGCCCTCTGCAAACGAAAGGCGTCTGGGTAACGCAACTGCCGAGAGATGCATACTGCATGAGAGTGAATCTCATGTCACCTACGCTATACAACAAGAGAAGCTCTCATGGTGCCAAAAAGTCGTCAAAGGTCGAACCGAAGTCAGATGCGCCCGTGTACAAGAGCGTGAGAACACGCGCGAATAGAAAGTATACTATGACGGGCTTAGGCATCCTTGTACTAGAAAACGCATAGACAGTAGTGGTAACTGCTCCGTAGCTTAATAGGTTCCACTTCGCATGCGATTTAACTTGAGAGTTGAGATTCCATATGAAGCACTCCCAAAAGCACAAAAACAACTTTCAAACGACGTCCTTTCTTCGTCAGCCGGCACAACGCCCACCGGCCTACCAACGGAAACAGTTAGCTACGCAGGAGCAGCAGAAAGCAGGACGGAAGATCTGTTTTTGATCGCGAGTCGAGAGCAGAGCACGATCACACTGTTTGCAGAATGTGCATGGCACGTGAACCTGTAACGCGGTTACCCCAGTGATTCCAGGCATAGACTCTGCTTAAAAAAACATTCGTTTTGTGCACGTGTTTTTTTTTTTCATTCTTGTGGCTCCTTTGGTGTGTCTGGTGGTCTGGTTCCGGCAGGTGTTTGGAGTGGATGCGCTCAGTTGACGCAGTCCTGCTGGTTCTGCTCTCGTGTCACGGCTGTTCATCTGCAAATTTTATCTTGTTGGAGGGTGAAAGCATCTCATGCCTCGTCGCGGATTGTATGCGGATTACCCGAAAAATGTTTGGGGTGGAGACAGGCGCGGAGGGGCGAGACGGGTAGTTTGTGATTTCTTCGTTTTAGCGACCCAGATTGTCGATGCCCGAGACTACGAAACTCGATTCTAAAAACACGTACTCGCTAGTTTCCTTAAGAGATTTCCGATTTAATCTGAGACAATTAATACATTTATTAGTATTGGAATTTGTTAGTGTGGATAAATATTAATGAGCGCTCATCGAGTTATGTGCCCGGAAATTTTCAATTGTATCGAGATGAATTGTGTTTCAATGAGGAATGTCAAGTTTCTTATGTTTATCGAATAAAAATTAACTTTAGTTTTATTACAATAACTCCAATAAACCTATACTGGTATACAATAACTCCAAGACACAATTTTCAATTGACTTTTTCAAAACGGCGGTAGGAACCTGTTGAGGCGAGTATAAAGTAGTACAGTTTTTTCAGTAGGGTAGAAGAACTATTATGAAACCTTTCCTTCACCATGTGTTTTATTGTATCTTTAGTGGCACTGATGATTCTAGTATCATTCTCGTGAATCGAGTCACCATCCTTGCATATCTTATAAAATAGTGAGTTGGGCTATTTCGACTTTTTTTAATCCTGAATTTTTTTGTTAGACTTTAAAAAACGTATGTTAAAAGTCCCACTAGCCCACAAACTTTGGGACTTGGTTAAGGCCAGACAGTTCCAAGAATAAAGTTGAGTCTCCTATGATATATGGAGGGTGGCACAAGCGTATTCGACGCTTTAAGACAAGCCGGAAGAATCGGCGCCTGCACATGGAAAGCTCGAACTTTCATCAAATGTTCACTCAAGAGGTCAATCTTTCGTTCTAATATTTCAAGGTGTAGTTCTATTTATATAAAAATGCCAGCAAATAACTTGTACAAATCAACGACTGGCGCGTTTGCAGACGACTGAGATAGCGACGCGTCGCTATTAAGTTGCGACGTCATCTGCCGATATCGCAGCGAGCAGACGACGCACTCCTGTCCGCTCGCTGTGCCCACAAGGATATCGCGCTGCAAATTAACAGCTTCGCTAACTTGGTGGTCTGGTAACGCGCTTGATGCTGACTTTGGCAAGTTTGTTGTTTTGACTGTCTACTGGAAGAAAACTCCGCCTTGAACTTTCACATGGCATGACTGAGCTGATCGGGGGAAATTCGGTGAAAGTTAGAACTTTCAATGTGCAGGAGCCAAAGTTACCGGACCATTTTTCAGAATCAGATACATCTGAGCCGCCCAATATTTTTTATTGATTATACTGAAAGGAATGCAGGTGCATAGGCTCTAATGTAGAAGGGGTACAACGATTTTCATCCTCCATTTTTGGGTGAAGAGAAGGGTACAGCGATTATCCGATCAAAACTGACACTATGTCTCCTCATAACTACTCCCGAAATCTGTGAATTTTATTGTGCACCATTGCTCTCATCACTACCGCGACGTAAATCCTATACTCGTAAAAGGAACCTCCTCGCTGGCTCTGAGGCGCTACCAGGTCCAAAGGAGGCACATCTAGTGGTTTCGTTGATAAAATTGTTTCTGTCATTAGCATTGCTTTGGGTACAGCTAAAGTTTTCTGAAATTCGAGTTTTTGACTGTGAAAGCAAGTGCTAACATTATATACCTTATAAAAGTACGTAGCAAGTGCCGGACAATTTAAGGCATCGCTTATACATGCTGTGTATATATGATTTGTGAACGTATAAATTTATCTTTTTTATTTCAGGACGAAAATTATTGCATTTGTCACGGCCGTCTGCCTCATTTTTTTATTGGACCATTTGTGACAGGGTTCATCGTTTCATTCTTTGGTAAGCATAGCACAGTAAAAAAGCAAATAAGTAAACGGTTGTTTTGGTGAACATCCGGACGGATGGAAATCATTTGCAGTCTATATACACACGAAAGTCATTCACATTTTGTTTTAAAAATATATTTATGAAAATACACAAGCAGCAGACGAAAAATGACTTCGTTACTTTTTTTACATTATCGTACCTTGGTCCTGCGAATTTTCGGCAAAAAAAAACTGTTTTCCGTTTTAGAGCAAAGCCTTTATGATGATTAGGCAAATTCACAGGATACCAATGAAGTTTTTTTGTACGAAAAATTAAGGACAGGTTGTGAATATCGCCACTTGTTTTCTTGTGACGGTGGCTGTTGAGTGTCACCGTCAAAAAACAAAAAACAAGGCAAATATTTCACGGTGGAGGAGGAGAAAGAGGAGCAAAAAATAATGTCTATATATTCAGAGCCGATTACGTCAACCAAAAGCTTGAAAAGCGCGAAGTCACGGCTCTTCGCCTTACACTGTGGGTGTAATGTAATGTAATATCGAATCTTGTCAAAAACGTGCACCTTCACAATACGCATTTAGATTGTGCGTAGGTGTTTGCCTGTCTTCTATCCTTCGACTGAACGTTTACTTACAATTAAGCCAGGGGCCCTAGACCTTGGCGGAAGAAAGAGAAGTGTCTGAACAAGGCCAGGCAGGAAGCCAAAATTGCACCGGGGTTTCGCGCGTTTCTTGGCAGGGCCACTGTCTGTTTAGAGCTCCTGTGCAGGTGCGGTCGCGCGCCTCGTGAGCTTCAAAACACGTGCACCAGTAAGGACGGTTTCTCAAGCCCCAATCATGTTTGGCGTCTCAAGTTGTTTGCCAGAAATGCGAGCATAGCTTCGGCACACCTGTTCCAGAGATAGGCGGCGCCGTTCAGTTACCTCCTCTTCTTCCACCGTGACCTGGACTCGTCAAACGGAAAGCTAGGGCCAAAGTTTATGAAGCGCACATTTTGGTCACTCGCGACGATGATGCCGCCCTTTTGCCAACGAAGCCCAATCGGCGTGCTCCGCGAACTTTCGCCTCCAACTTTGCGCTTGACGAGTCTGTAGTCGGTGATAGGTGCAGAGTTCAGTGGAGGCTCCTCCCACTTCCTTCCATTGTAGCAGAGTCAACGCTAGAGATGAGGCGACCTCCTCGCTCTGCTGAAGTTGAAAAAGTGGGCGGAGCTTACTCTGAACTGTTAAGCTGTCACCGACTCTAGAGCTCACAGTCCTACCAGGTCCGACGCACAATCCCATAGAAGCAATGAAGCAGCGGCAGAAGGGCGTCGTCACGGTGCTCCTCGTTTCTGAGTGTGTGTTTTCAGCGGTTAAAATAATGAAGCACCGAAAAAGCGCAGAGTCAAGCCGCATTCACTCCTGATTGGTTCCGCCAGTGATTGCAAATGCTAAAAGACAGTGTGTGCTATGGCGATATAGTTATATTGTAAAACATTTGTCTAGAAACGTACACGATTTTCACCAACCGCCAAAGCTAAAACAAAACAAAAAATAAAACTCACGAGATAAATGTTTTACGTTTCCTTGCATAGGTCACTGAATATATGTTTAGTGGCCGTCTTTTAGATGAACGCAACCTACGGTAGCAAGCCTAGCAATAGTAGACGATTTTTATTTATTTAATTATTAAAAAAGTATATTTTAGGCTGCTTTACAGTGTACGCCAACTCAACTATCCGAAGTCACACCAGAGCGGTGGCGCTGCTGTCGGCACTGCGCATGGGCAGAAGCTCCCTCTTACGCGAATCTGGCTTGAGCACTCGCACAATTCCCAAACCTAGCATTAGCAAGAACCCGGGCTTCTTTGTAAATTGCGTGATCGTGCATATGATGCCGTCTGTGGTCTTATGGGAAATACGTCGAAGGGTGTTTGATTCATATACTGAGCTTATGATTAACAAATGTACCTGGGTTTCATTATGCACTTACGTGTATGTTTACACAGTGGCAGTAGTCAGCCACAGGCGTCTGATGTGTCCGTCGTAGAAGAGAAATTTAGCCAGATCAGTACATCTGGTAGCATAGCGTTTTGTCGTGCACCACGTAGTACAGATGCCAGACCACACGATGATACGGCGCTCATCCAGATAGATATGGGCATGGTAAGAATTGAGTCATACCATTAGATATGTTCTAAACTCAATAAAAAAATTGGTTTTCGGAGGGAAATGCCATGCTTTTGGCGTTTGAAAAGTGCGCGTTTTTATAGGATGACGTATGTCTAATCTAAAATACACCAGGATAAATGCCTTGATTGTCCAGATAAAGGCGAAACTAGTAACGCTCCTCCAGAAGCCGGAGATTTTTTACTAGCATACGTAAGGTACGTAAGGTGAACACGACTATAGAAGAAAGCGAATGCGCATGACGTCATCTTTAGCGGATTCCCGGCCTGCCCCTAGCGGCAAACACGAGGAGTCTCAACGAAAGTCGCCGCAAGTCATCAGACGTCTTCGTCTAGGCGTCGCAACGTTTTAGCGTAGCGTTCTTTGTGTCGCGCTGCTAGAGGCGCTGGTGATGATGTTCACGCAAGCTAGGCGCCGCTGCGTGGATTCACCAGTGATGACGTTGACGAAAAGACGGAGGCCTTGTATTTTAGGTGGTCTTAATTGCATTTAGGATGCCCGGGTTCTACAGCTGCGGTGTGTGACCACACTTGGCCACCGACTATTTTGGATTGATGTGTCATAAAGTGCTCCAAACGATTTTCTTCTTTTTCTTGTTGCATGATAGGTGCACATGACGTTCAGTCCACACCCGAGCGGATATTGCCTAGTACTTCATCCGACGGTGGCCCTAGTGGTTCATCCTCGTCTCCGCGACAAACACCGAGACCCACAGCAACAACAGAACAAGCGGCCCCGTCGGCGACAAGCGCAATTTCAACAGCAGCCAGGTCAACTATAATAACAGCGACACTAAGTAATACAACAACTGAAACAGGAAGACCAAGCAATACAACCGCTGAAAAAGAGACACCAAGCAATACAACCGCTGAAACAGCGGTTGTTTTAATAACTACTACATTGAGTGAAATAAACTAATCCAACAACTACAAGGACGCCTACAGAGCCGAATACCGAAATAACAATAGAAGCAAATGCTACAACACCGTGGACAGCCAAATCTACAACATCTCCAATGCCGACCACAAAGCCAACTATAGAGACAGCAACTACAACAAACGCTCCAAAGCCAACTACAACGCCGACTACAATGGCAACAACTGCAGCAACAACGGCAGAGGCTACAACAATAAAAGGACTGCGACACCCAGTAAGTGTCCGTAAAGCCCACCTCTTTCAAGGGGCTTCTCTAGCTTAGAGCCACATCGTTTCGTCAAATCGGAATAGCAGAGGGTAGAACACATGTGCGAATAACTCACGAAAGATAACCCGACGTTTGTAACAAGAGACGTCCCTAGCTGTCGGCATACGAGTGTATTTACGGGACGCAAATGGTAAATATAGTTTTGTTGAGCACTCGTTCATCCACTAGCCACAGCTTCCGACCGAGTTCGTTACATCCTCGTGTGACGTTTTATAACAAGACACCATCTGTCGGATAGGTGTTTATCACTTCGTATTCCTGTATAAATCATATTTTCTCGTACCATTTGGTTTAAACGCTCGAAAAACGCCTGACAATATAATTAGTGAACATCTCTCACAAATAGTACTTACATTTGATCTCAAAAACGCTTGAAAATAGCTCGCTATGGCTAAATAACATATATGGTAACTTCTCATCGATGGTGCGAGCGTGTAATTAAACATTTACTTCGACGTCTTTGCGACAAATGCATCCGCGTTATGTTTTATTTCGATGAATGACCTGTAACATTTAACACAAAATTGTGTATTATCAGGCAAATATACCCCTTTAGAAATGCAGTGCCATGTGTTGGCTTAAATAGTAGTTTTCATTTTACCGTACTGATGGCAGTCGTTGTCATACTGTCTACTATATTCCTCCGGGCACCATCAATTAGTCTAGTCATGAGCAGTCGAGAATGTGTGTTTTAGAGCGCAGCTCTTAGGCGCCCGTTTCCGGCTTGAGCGGCGTCGCCGTCGGCGTCGGCGTAACCGCGCGATGCATTATGGGAAATGTCCCATAATGAACCGCGCGAGCCCCCCCCCCGGCGTCACGTGACCTCGGGGGGGGGGGGGGCGTCACGTGACCCCCCCTCCCGAGGTCACTGACCCCCCTTCCCTCGAGGTCACGTGACCCCCTCCCCCCCCCCGGAGGAGATTGAAGAATGAGGGAGGAGGAGGAGAAGGAGGAGGAGGGGTATTCCCTCCCCTCAGTACCCTTCCCTCCTGCTGCTCAAGAGCTGCGCTCTACTTCGGCGTTACAGGGAGTTGTAAACGGCTTTCACGTTCTTACCTTACAATTCCGCGTACAATTACAATATACAAGCTGCAAGGACGGAGCACCGACACACATTGATGCCGTGAAGAAAACATCAAGATACTTTATAGCCGATTATCTGCCCACAACAGACTGAATAAACCCGAGATATAAATGATCACTTATGCAGATCTTGTGTTTAATTCCTGCTTCGAATCGTACTCACGTCTCGAATGTATAGGCCTCGCTTCATCCGCTTCGTAGCATCTTCAACCTCTTCCATCATCAGTAAACACAGGGACACCAATTACCAGAAAAAATGCCATTTCTCAGATGATGATATCGATCAGACTGGCCCGAATAAATCTCAGAAAAAGTATGTTCTTTCAAAAACCTGTCGTTACCCAACCTTGTTTCTGCCGTTATACGCCAGCGTTAGTTCGAACCTTAAAGAGTAAGGGGATATATAAAGTACATGAGTCAATAACGACTAATTGAAACGAGCAAAAGGACACCCCCGACAGGAACTGAGCTCGCGACGAAGTGCTTATTAGCTGAGCTAAGCGGCCCAGGAGTTAGAAGGACAACTGGCGAGAGTGCACATGTGAGACAAGCACAATCACTCAGCGGAATTTCATACAAAAATTGCGCAAACTTCTTCATGCTGACAATGATCGGTGATCGTAAAATCTGATGAGCGCACACTTCTCGAACGCCGTGTGTGGTTAACAAGACTGATGTGAGCGAGGCCATAGCCTCGGAGATTCTTCGCATGCATAACTTTGCTCTGTCCCTTTCCAACGCTGGTTTGCCCAGCTGAAGGAGAGTATAGCACGTCATCATGAACGACGATGACGCCGATGACTGGGAGCTATACCGGGTTATCCCGGGGTTAAGTATTAAGCCCTAGACAGGAATGCGTTCGGGGTTGCAGTGGCCTCTTTGAGTTGGTCACCTCCTGCAGCCCGCTTCCTTCGCCGATGTGCACAACCAGAACGACCACACTCCAGAACGTTACCATCTGAAAATATTCTCATTCGGGCATACACGCTGCCTTTTCTCTGGGCAGCTATCCAAGCTAGCTTAATATGGGGATTTTAGCCCTATGTTAACGCCACCATGCCGCAGGAAAATCCGCGAGCTCTCCCCACAAACGTAAATGGCCGGAAGAGAGCTTTGCGTATCAAGAATCTTGGAGGCCATGGCGATGCAAACACAGCTAAAATTCTACACCATGGCGCTCAACACATTTCGTGCTTCCCGATCTTTGTTAGTATTGTGGACGAAGACAAAAACGTTTAATGGGGCCAACGTGTGGCCAAAACAAAAAGGAAACAGACGATAACAATAGAGCGTCACGGGCGTCGATAGAGGTGTAACAGCTGGATCGAACGCTAGGGCAAGTCTGACTCCGCTCGCCATGCGGACTCCCTTATGTACACTCCCGTGTTTCTTGAACCTTCGGCGTACAAGTTTAAATGCGTAGAACATTCGGAACTCGATCAAACGACAATGTTCTCGAACTTACGAGAACGCCGTATTGAAAGAGTGAA
>JAZHYW010048467.1:0-21628 GCA_037355805.1 Ixodes ricinus
CATAACGTTTATAAAAACCTGTAGCCAATGCAAGCGGCAAACAACGACTGTCTCGATGACAGGGCTGTCTGCCACGGGCGCTTTAACTCCAGCGTCTGCTGAGCTGATTCGGTTTGAGCGCACGCGCCCGCTTGAGTCCCATGACTACGCTGGGCAGGCGACGGAAGCAACAGAAGCTCCGGCAGACCCTTTGCCAAATTGGCGAAAGTGCGCGCAGCTTCGCTTCTCCGCGAGCGACTAGGGTTTGTATCCCTGTTTTTGTTTTTGTTTTCCCGCGTTTATCGAAGTTCCGGTACGAAAAAATACGGCATGTAAATATTGACACTTCATAGCTCGATATACTCTGACCGGTGGTTGGGGCAGCGAAGGAGTATATATTCCATGAATGCTCATTTCCAACTGGAAATAAAAATTTCTTTCTCTCCCTCATGACGTTACCAGACTCCACAGCCTTTTCTTTTCTCATTCCGATGGAAGCAAGCTTCAAGAACTCGCGCGTTCTAGAAACGTGTTGTGAAATGATGAGCACACCCGGCAGCATTTAGAATTTGCGAGATTGTAAAAAAATAAAATCCCGTGACGCGATTTTTTTTTTTTTTTTTTTTTTTGCAGAGCCTTAAAATTTTTTCCGTTGCAAGCCGCGACCAGCTGCAATACTGGTTCCTATGTCAAGATTCATGGATGCAGCGTTTGTCAAGATTCATGGATGCAGCGTTTATATTCCTAAGACTGAGTGGAGAAGAGAAAATGTCGCTAAGCGAGGTGTGTGTCAGCTGACGGCACTTAAAAAAAACAAAATGGCATTGATAGCACATTCACTGTCAACAGCGCGCGTGGCCGAACCGTTTTGACGCCGGGCCGTTGTTAACCGTTATTTTTTTTCCGGTTCAGTTCCGGTTCGGGTTCATGGCGATAACAATATAACGGTTCGGGTTCGGGTTCCAGTTCCGGAAAAAATACCGGTTCGGTTCCGGTTTTCGGTTCCGGTTCGGTTCAGGTTCGACAACCTGATATACACATATATATAACCTTGCACTTACGTGCGGAAGGGGTAAATCAGGCAAACGCGACCGCGTTCTTGCGTGCAACAAACTTCGTTCCAGCTACGATGAAATACAATCAAAGCCAAAGGCCCTGCAGATGAGACCGAGAGCCAGTTAAAATCCACGCGGTGTATTACCCCAATGTGCGTATAAGTCTTACACCTCGCACAAGGAGAAAGCCATTTGCTACAGGGTTTCTAACCTGCTCCTTCCTAGCTTGGGCAACAGTCCCATCGTAACCTGAGAGGTTACGATCGGTTACGGTTGGCAGAACCAGAGGACAAGAGCATGATGCAAAGCGTGCTCTTGAGACATACTACAAAGCTATGATCAGTCTGTGCCTTTTTTATGCAAATCTCATATTGTTGTATATACATAAGACAGAAATCTGCCTTCAACGATGAAAATTCAGGACCCAAGTCTTGTGTACCCATCTTACGTTCATCCAAATTTACATAAAAAGCCCAGATGTAAGACGACGAAAATATATCCCTGGAAAAGGGGAACAAGGGGGACAAAGGACAAACACATGTAAGAAGATGTACAGATGTAAGACAGCAACTAGAGGAATACAATTATTTTACTTTAACGGCACGACCCGATGGCAAACATCTTAAAAGCGTGTTTTCTTTTTCTCTAAATTTTTAAATGTATTTTAAAACAAACTCGCAACTGTTACCGCAGTCATCTCGTTTTCTGAGTTCCGTTTTTAAAACGGCATCAGAAAACACTTTGAACTGAAAAAAAAAAAGAACCACATAATGTATAGTCAGTAAAAGAATAATTACATGCACGTCAGTTTCGTCTCCTTTATTTGAAAAAAAAAACGAATCCTCGAAATATTGTTTCGTGACCCGAAGTGCGTCTTTCTTTACATGACTACGGAACTTGCATAATCGAAATTTCCTTTCATAAGGCCTATTTTTGTTGGAGACTTTGCCTTCATGGTTTTGCTCGTAAACGTCAAGAACCTCGAGGTCGTTCTAAAAGGACGCGCGGGAGCTACGAATAACTCGACGCGAAAATAGAACACTCGGAGACAATAGGAAGTTTCAGCATATGGCGCTTATATATATATCTGCGTCATCAGCGCTAGCGCACGTTACCGCAGGCACGAAACCCTTCAGGTCAACACCCTTAGAATAATCGAAGCACGTGAATAGCCTCCTCCAGATCCACGTAACGTCATCTCACATGCATGACACCAAATCAAGTGAAGCAGTGACTGGACCGATCCGGTGTCGCTCTTCAAACCCGAAAAGATGTACTGTCGAGTCCTGTTATAATGAATTCAACGGGAATCAGAAATCACTTCGATATATCCGCTATTTCGTTATAACCGACTTCGGTTATAACGAAGTGCAAAGAAATGGGAAATCGTGATCGCTTTGCTGTAGCCGCTATTTCGTTATAACCGAATTCGTTATAACCGGTCTTGACAGTAGAATAAATGCACACGTGATTATTTTCGGACAAACTGCACGCTGAGGTTGTTTAACAAAAAAAAATAGTGGGTAGTTAATAAGAAGTGTTAACAAAGTTCATGACCCAAAAAACCAGAGTTTTCTTTGTTATAGAGCAGGTCTAACGAACGCCATGCTGTTTGATTCCCTCGCGGATCGCGGTGGTGAGAAGGCAAGACGGGTTCTAGGGGGTCTCGTCATTCGCTTGGAAATTTCGAGTTACGTGGTTACATTCCCCCTAACCAGGACAGATTCCCGAAGAATGTTCACATGCAAGACCCAGTTTCATTTACTCAACGGTAACAGACTGCTGTTGCCCATTCACGAGTATGGGTATTGGCCTTCCGGCAGGCGGCTGGGTCTCTGCGCGCTTGCCCCATCAGCGCTTGAAGTACACTAAGCTCGTAACTTTTATGATACAAAAAACACTCTTAAAGTGTACTATGCGTGTATGGTTTGTTTTACCTCAAGTCCAGACGCGCAGCCGACGCTTCGAGCTGATCAGGCCAATGAGGCAGCGTCAAAGGGACATCATCATGGTGTTCGTCATGTTTCTGCACGTGTTCTATCTTCGCTAAACCCATCATCAACAAAAAGGGCCTAGTTACTTGCGCTTTTGACCCGGTTTGAATGGTCCCGATACCTCGTAGCGTCGGCTGCATCTGGAGTTATGCTGAACGAAGTAGAAGTTGGAGGGTGGTTCCACGTGACGACAGCTCCGGTTCGAGATCTCGCCGGACGCCATGTTGAACAACTTACGTCCCATGTTTTTCTACTAGGGCTGGGCGTTGATGAAAACTTTTGACGCGTTTCATCGCCTTTAATCGATTATTTAATCGATTCATTGGCCTCGTTCATATCCATGCATAATATTAAAAAAAAAAAGTTGCCTTTGTTGAATGTGTGGCATACAGCGTAATATACAATTTAGACTTTGAATTCACCTCGATGTGTAATTGGGAACAGTTTAAGGACGCTGACATTCAAAGATTATTGCTTCGACTGAATGAGGCAGAGAGGTTCGTTAATAGTTTCCTGCAAAACGACACTGCTATCACTGCAGTGCCTAAGAGAAATAAAATGGTTGAACAGTTCGGAAGTATGTACGACAAGTGTATGAAAAGAATTCGCTTTAAGCAAAGAAAACGCGAAAATGTGTGAGTTACCACTGAAATAACGAAGTTGTGTCACGAAAAAGGCGCACCCTGGAAAAGATGTAAAACCAATCTCGAGGACAGCGCACTCAAAAAAAGAGTTTAGAAGCCTACGTAATAAGGTTACCGCAAAAGTAAGACTTGCTAAAAAAAAAAAAAAAAGCACTACGTCGCTTGTTTAGAGCAACACATTAGAAACAAAAAGAAAATGGGATATATGCATAAGTTAGTTGGTAATAAAGAAAATATGGACCAATCAATCAAAAGAAGCTTTCAGAGACAGGGATGTATACAACCCATATGTGCGCGGTTTAATGAAATATTTGTTCGAAGTGTCGCAGATCTCCAAGTAACGGGGTCTGGTTACAGCAATATTTCCACCGGTCCTGCGGGAAGTTGCGCCAACTCAGCTTATTTGCCACAGATGACGGAAGAGGATCTAAGTCTGATTATAAATAGTATGTCCGCGGCCAAGGACCCTGGGAATGACGCTATGCGCTTGAGAGACATCTTAACAAGCCTAAATACGTGCTGCTGAAAATAATTAACTCATCTCTTTCAACGGGTAGAATCCCCAGCGGCCCAAAAATTTGCAGTTGTAAGGCCTATCTTTAGAAAAACAAGTAAAAAGGACACGTTGAATTACAGGTTCATTTCTATTTTATCCGTGGTATCTCTAATCGTGGAAAAGTTTGTCTTCAAAACTATGACGTCCTTCAGTGAGAAGTATTGTTTACTGTGTAGTTCCCAGTACGGCCTTCGCCAAAACAAAGGCACACAATCATTACTCGAAGACCTGTACCGATTACATCCACGAAATTATTGATCGTAACAATTTTGTGCTAACTCTTTTTTCTAGACCTCAAAAAAGCATTTGATACAATTGATCACGGGTTGCTGGTACATAAATTAGCGCACTTGGGTTTCAGAGGCCCATTTATTGACTTCCTGACTGACTACCTTTCAGGGAGTCAACAGCTACTAAATATTGGTGACGCTAAGAGTAAGTTAGTGACACATAGGTACAGTGTTCCCCAGGGATCTACTGTATTTTAGGACCTCTCCTTTTCAACATCTACGTTAACGAAATTGTGAAGCTTCACTTTTCTTCGCGGGTATCGCAGTACGCCCACGACACCGTTCGAAATTATCTGGAAATATCGAATTCGAAGCTACATCATCTATTTCAAAATGACATATTCCACCTAATGGCGTGGTTAACTAGCAACCAGATTCGTGTAAACGTCGATAAAACAATACTGATGTGCTTTCATAACCTGCACAAAATTTAAAAAAAAAAATGTTGGCCTCCTTATTCCCTCACTTGTTCACTTGTAAACACTGCATGTGCACACCACTAGAATACGTGTCATCAACGAGGTATCTGGGTCGTGCTTTTCGATGAACATCTGTCATGGGAAGCGCACGTATATAGACTACCTGACGAGACGCTTACAAACGCGGTATCTTTGTATATTATATCACCGCCGTTTTCTGTCCGAAGCGCGTACTAGATATAAGATATATCAGGCACTTGGGAGTCTATACTACGATACGGAATAACGGTTTATGGTTCCTGCTCGTAATATAAAAATAATATGAGATACTATTCTTCGAAACATAACAAGAAGCATTGCGTATGGAACTAAATTTGCTGAACTCGGAACTGACTTAAAGATCTGGTGGCTACGGATGTTGCCAGTTGACTAGCCTTGTATATCTATGCAATATTAGTACAGAATTACTACAAATACACGTTTAAGCAGCCACTATAAAAAGCAAAGGGTCCTGAGGAAAACGGAACGTTTCGATCTGCCAAGGGTTTTCACAATTAAGATAAAACGGTACGGCTTTTTTATGTTTCACACTATTAGTATAACGTGTTGCCAGATCGACTTTTGGATTTGCAGTCACTTAGTATTGTTAAGGGAGAGCTGTGAGAGAGTGGTGCAACAGCTTTGCTGCTTAACCAAATTTGCAACCTCTAGTCTTCTTTTTGTTTTTAAGTTGATGCGTGGTTTGATGTGTTTGCCTCTTGTGGTTTTCAAAGTTTTAAATTCACAGAGTTTGTAACTGGTCGGGTTTTGTAACATGTAAAGTGACGTTTTTTTGTGTTTTTGTTAGTCTGAAAGCAAGCAGACACGTTGTTGTTTTGTGTAAGGGGGATAGCATCCTATCCATTGCAACAGTCAGTGTCCCGCCCACAAGCACACACGCGGTTTTGCGGGCCCGGATAGTTCATGTACACGTTCATTGTGCAATAAACTTATGTATGTGTTTACGTATTTATGTAAACAAATCGAACAATCAGACCGTCGTGTTTAAAAAAAAATTAAATGATTATAAAGATTCACTTTTTTTTCCTAGTAACGGTAATGTAATAACTAAATATGACTTAAACCTAATTCGGCGCACGCCGCAGCGCCCACACACAAGGAGTGGGTAAACCCGCGCTTGTTTGTAAACATGCCATGCGGCGGTTTATCGTTCTTACATCCAAGTCAGAAATATCATTCAGAAGCGCGGATTGCAATACGACAAATTCTGCCAGTCGGTATACGCACAACTCAAGAGTGACGAAACTAGCTGACGAAAATATATTCCGTTACGAGTATACGCTTGGAACCGGACACGTAGCAAAACATATTTTCCGAGTCTGCCTACGGCGCCGTCGAGAAGCGGCTGAAAATCGAGCTTCAGTGGGAGGTCTTTCACTTACGAAGGATGGCGAAGATAAGCAACGTCCGTAAATCACAGACGAGCAAAGGGCCTTGTACTTCGTGCGTTGGCGGCGCCTGCCCCGACGGAACACTCGTAACAACACGCTTATACAAGGGCCTCGACGTGGGAAACTCTCCGGATTTCTTACAGCGTACAAGCCTCCCCCTACCTTCCCTCATCGGTATGTAATTGGGTGTAGCGCAAGATTAGGATTTCGTCTTTACTTCACGGTGCCATCGTCCGTGCTTCGAGCATTTCAGTCGCAAAGAGGTGCCCAAGCTTGTGTGTGTACATTCGCCGAGTATCGCCTAATGTTCGCCTTTTTTTTTTCTCGTGTTACTTGCGTGTTCGAACATCTATCATTGACGATATGTTTTTTTCTATTTGTTTATCGATTTTTTTTTATTAATGTATGGATTGATCTATTTAATTATTTATCGAAATATTCATAGAAAGATCGAGTGATTGATTGTTTGATTAATTTTTCATTGAATAATTGATCGAACGATAGATTGTTTGATTGTTTTATTTATTTATTTATTTATTTTATGGTGTTATTTATTCATTTTACATGCATACAAACAGACACACATGCATACAGATACACACGTGGGTATATACACACACATGCATACATAAATACACGCATACATACATACATACATATATACTACCGACCGCCAAAAAAGAGCCAAAGTAGAAAAAAAAACGTTTGAAGCTCACAACAAAGACAGACACAAGTTTAAGAAGCGTAGGGAAGTCCCGAACATGTTATTGTCACTTCGTAACCAATGAGATTACAACGTATTAACCGATAAGGATGCCCATGACCCAATCAGAGCTCGAGAAGCGTCAACATAAAACGTCCCACCCTGCGTAAAAAAAAAAAAAAAAAACGTATGTGGGTTTTTTTTGTTCTTTTCTGCAAAACATGGAGATAGCCAGTCATTGCGAAGAATAGAAAGGTCTCAAGTAATTACGAAGCTCGGAATACGATTAAAACGAAAATTAAAATGTCTCTCATGGACAATGGCCATGACGCTTCACTAGCTTATTGTGCACATCGCATGTTGCTGTTGTTGTCATTGTTGTTGTTGTTGTTGTTGTAGTGTTGTCGGAACTAGTCGTATTAAAATTTTCGCCACCCGCTATGGACTCTTTGAACTCTATGCCGTCGTGATAGGATGCCTTCACGTTTTGCAGGAAAGTGAACTCCCAGACGTTTTAGGTTTGCCTGCCTGCTTGGTTTGCCTTCCAATTTAAGGTTAGATAAAGTGTATCGCGTTCAGCCGCAGACCGCTTGCGGTATCCCTTTTAGTTTACGAGCCGACGACCTCTCCTTGGAAATTTATTTCGATCCTTCCGGTTTTAATTTGATTTCCGAGCCAGACACTCCGTTGTTTGTTTGCGTTACCGCGCACGGACAAGCTGGAGCTAGCGCTTGCGCGAGAACCCGGCTCTCGTTAGACACGAGAAAGCGCGAGAAAGAGGGCGAGGATGGTGGGACATTGGGGGAGGCCTGCGAAGTTTGCTTTTGCGCCGCCAACGAGAGGGCTAATAAATCCTGGCACCCAAAAGGCCGAGCCCAGGGAGTGTTTGTTGATCTTCCGGTGCGAGAAGCGACCACCCTCCGGAATCGTGGACGTCTCGGGAACACAGCGGAAGAGTTCTGCGAGGAAACCCCCGAAGGAATGGACCGGATGGATGGATGGACGGATGGACGATGTTGAGTCCTTTTGAATTGGGCGGCGGTTCGCGCCACGTAACCACTGTTTTTTATAGCAACGGTTAACCTCTATTAGAGCTGAGATGACTCGGTGGTGCCTCTTATGGCTCCCATCCGTAACGTCATGACCGGGATTTGCCTCGCCGTGACTTTAAGAGTTGTGGTCCCGGCTACTTCAGTTGCGAACGACACGCTGGATGGAGGGTCTAACGCGCACGGCGGAAGACCGCCGTCGAAGCTATTAGTCCGGCACTGTTCTTAACTTCTGTCGATAAAGGCAGAATCATTTCGCCTTAAAAAACGTCAGTGAGGGTTTGGCCAATCGTGGGAAGCCGACCGCGGCAACACTTCTTGTCGCGCACGTCCCAGCAATCGCTGACAGGGCTAGAACGGCGGGGAGGAGCATCGGTGGTCCCGCGCCTCCGGCGCGCTCTTTCTGCTTTCGATAATGCTTCGGCGTCTCGTCAGCCTCGGAGCGTGCACGAGGCAGCGAAAGTACGACGGAAAGGCAAGGAACGCGCGCTGGAGGGCGCCAGCCGTTCGAACGAGGCGCCCCGCCGTTCTGACCTTGTCGGTCACTTCAGAGTTATTGACGGGGTGACTATTCCGTCGGTGACTACGGGGTCACTGACAGAATGAGAAAGGCAAGGGGTCTCTTTGGGACCACAGCCTCCTCTCTACTCACAAAGCCTGGCAGTTCGACGACGGCGCCATAGAGTGCCCCGCCGCAGAATTGGAGCGCGAGGATCTGGTAGCACAGAGCATCAGAGAGCCATTTCTCGGGGAACCTGGACGTCAGCGCGCAGCTTCTGCAGCGGCGAGGACCCGAAACGCACTTGTTCGCTCGGGAGAAGAGCGTTTCGGCGTCTCGCCGCAGCGGGGCGCCAGTCACGTGGCTCTCCTATCATCCGTTGTCCGCCGCTCCACCTTTTCCACGTCGGCGTATGCTTCTCGTGGCGATCTGCCAGGCTTTGTCGGTATATAGGAGGCTATGCTTTGGGACACTATAAGCACCTCCGGCACGCGCGCTGGTTTCGTCAAGCTTCGACGGCGCAGAGTGCCACCGCGAAGACCCGAGAGACTGCCGAAATGTCATCGAAGGTACACTCTAAAAAAAAGCCCGTGCGTCTACTTTGCCGCACAACCGCTGGAGAGCCAATCGCCAATTAATAATAGTAATAATAATAATAAGAAGAACTCTAGGTGCTCTTATGTTGTCCATGCGACGACTTGAAGGCGAAAGCCCGAGCGCCGATGTAAACGTGACAGCGAACACTCCGAAGACAGCGCGCTCTCTGACGACGCACTTTTGGCGCCGTTTCATTGGTACCTTCCATGTCGCCGACGTGTTTTCGCTGAAGTAACTTCTTGAAGGTCGACTGAATGATGAAACATATAAGGCTTTCGCCTTAATAATAATATTAATATAATATATTTTTTGCATCTAGCACACAGTAAGTATGTTGCGTAACGGGCGCATAAAAGCCAGCATGAGGCTTGTGCGATGCTACCCTATAATAGTTGAACGTTACAACTTGGAACCTGGAATGCGAACTGAAACTCAAATTTATACACAGATGTCATTAGGATGTCACGGGGATCTTCCGCTACAGTTAGACACACACATACACACAAACACGAGTCCGTATGTAAATGCATCGTCAGGCTTGAGAATAGCCAATGTAAAAAAGAATAACAATCAATCAATCAATCAATGTTTTTATTCAAGTGTCCAAGAACAACCTTGCGATCTTTGGTGCAGGCGCACTCGAGCAAACATGTCAGGCATAAATCGGTACGTCCAGACCACACACACAACGCACAAACCCTAAAACCCAAATGCACGAAAAATTCACAAGTATAAACAGAACGCCACACACACACGACAAGCTTGATGGTACTGCCGAGACCACCAATCGTCAGATAGGGAAAAGAGAAAGCCAAATTACGGGAACTCGGCGGTGAACAGCACAGAGTTCAGTGCATACACTTCAAATTTAAGCGATGGCCTTTTAACGTTTTTACAAACTGCAGCGTATTATCGTTAAATATATCGAGTGTTTCAGAAGAATAGGAATTATATGTACGCCCGAGTCTGAACACAGGATCGTGAAGGTTAAGTAGTCACTCATTGCAGAAGGACACATTTTGCCTTGTTGTTTTAAGAGGAATTTTAAGGGCACTCTAGACGTCAATGCCATGCAATCAGGGACGGCGTGGATAGGATTTGTGTAAAAATAAGATATCGGCACGTTCTCTCCTACGACGCAGGGTAGGTAGTGCCAAGCTACGCTGGACTGGGACATCAGTAGTGGTGGGCACAATGCACGCTGGGTAACGATGTCTATAAATAGAAAGAAACTTGTTCTGAGCCCGTTCTAATTTTGAGAAATTTGTGGCACAAATGCCATTCCAGACAAAGAAGCGGATTCGGAGTGTGGTCAAAAAAATGCACCGTAGAGTCTGGGAGAGATGCAGGGGTTACTAAACTTTCTAGTGATGCGGCACGCGCACTCCCGAGCGTACGTAAAGCTGCGTTCACCATGTGATCAACAGGACTGGAGAAGTGTATGGTGCTGTCAAACACCACTCCAAGATCTTTGATTCTCTTCATACGTTCCAAAAGGTCTGTCTGAATAACATATGGAAATACAATGTTGTGTGTCTTAGAGTGTAGGACATGACTTTTGTTTTGGAGCCATTTATCTTCAGGTCATTCCCTCGGCACCATTTTTCAAAAGCATTTACACCTCTGTAGCAGAACACAATCCCGGGCTTCTCGTACCTCTATAAACATGTTAATATCGTCTGCGTACTGAAAAAAAAAAAGAATGACGAATCACAGTAGAAACATCAGTAACAAAAACTAAAAACAGAAAAGGTTCGACGACGGAACCTGAGGTACACCCGTTGTCGCCTCATAAGTAAATTACCATTCTAACTAACAAAGCACTCGAGGTCACGCAAATAACTTTTGGGTAGTGAAAGCAATGAATTGTGAATATCTAGCTTTGACAGTTCTGCCAGTAATATTTTATGATTAGCAGCCTGAAACGCTGCATAAGTCAAGTAGTCCCATCAAGCTGGCTTCTGTTAGCGACGGCGTGAGCAGCGGTTGACATGAAACAGGTGAGACTAGTCGTGGTCGAGCGACCCGCCATAAATCAATGTTGGTTAGGGATAAGATAATGGCTTGAGATTAAATGACAATATTTTGTGTAATGCTATTTCAAGGAGCTTCAAAAATGTGCAAAAAAAAAAGATGTAGGTCTCACTAAAAAAAAAAAAAAAAAAAAACAAGACAAAGGGAAAAGGAAAAGGACAAGCACAACGAAGTCTTGAGACTTCGTTGTGTTTGTCCTTTCCTTTTTCCTTGTCGCGGGTTTCTTTTAAGTATGGGCGTTCACCAGCTAGACTGCGCCACAACCCTTATTTCTGTTATTTATATAGGTCTGTAGTTTGACACACTCGTTTTGGGACCGGACTTATGGGCAGGTACAACAAGTGCCGTTTTCCACAAGGCGGGAAAGACTTCATTCTTTATGCAGTTGTTAAACATGTGCACAAGAACAGGAATTAGTCTGGCACTGCATGCCTTCAAGAGGACAGACGGAATACCATAGCTAGCCAGAACACAAAGATGGTTTCATCTTTTTTCACACTCTCATGCAGTAGCTCCTCATCAAAGAACGCAATACAAGATGCATTCCCAGAGACAGCTGGAGCGGCATTGGTTGAAGGGGTTCGGATCATGCTTAAAAATGGACTAGACGTGGTGTGCAAAAATTTCACAAACGTCTTTCGTCGAGTTTCCTTGCGAGTCCAGCAGAATGATCTCTCTACCTTTTTGTGTAGGATCGAGAGCGAACATACTTCCAGATTTCTTTGGGATTTTTAGATAGGTGCAACTCGACGGAATCAATGTACGCCTGACGATCACGTTTAATAACTTCCTTGCAGAGGGACCTAAAACGCGGGGGATCGGTGGCCGAGTGGGCTAGCGCACACCAGCTCAGGAGCACGTGGAGCGAAAGCTCGCGCTGCAGAACCCAGGGATCCTGGGCTCAATCCAACCCTGCCCGTTTCGATCTGGATGAGCATCGTACCGGCGTGCGGTCGTGTATCACTACTGCGTGATGCAGATTAAAGACCCCAGGTTAGCGGTTGCACCGCACTGGCTAAATTGCTCATCTACAGCTGAGACACCAGACGCCCACTGAGGCAGACTAACTTCCGGCCGTATAAACATACACACAACAATTTGCTTTGCTTTGACCTAAAACGCCTACACTCTGATTTCAATTTGGGAAGTCTGTTCTTTTTAAACTTTTTGTGAGCGCGCAGTTTCTTATTCATTAAATTACGTAATTCGTGCAAGAACCAAAAAAGAAACTTTGAACCTGATGTTTTACGTAACGGGATGAATTGATCCATTCCTTCTCGAACGATGCGAGTGAAATCGTGAACCTGTCCTTGAAGAAAGTAAAAAACAACAAAATGGTCAAAATTAGGTTTTAAAATAGGTTTGTCGTTACCATTACAGACAATGACGGAGCTTTTTTTATATTATTGAAAAACGTCGTGACCGTACTATTCAAGCGATGTTTTTTTGCAAATGCAATCTGGCGAAAGGGTATACTATTTGGGCCAGTTGATGTTATGGGATAACTTCAAAGTATGGGAGTATAAGACGCAAAGAACAAGTAAAAACAACAAAAAAAGCTTGCAGCCTTTCCATTCTGGTGAAGAAGGAAGACCAGCGAAGCTGTACTATGGTGGGAATGAAGTAATGGCCGGCCGAAAGTCGGCAAGCCAGAGTGGAAAGGCTGGAAAGCTTGCGCCATCTATGAGCGACGGCGGCAACCTGACAACCGGAAAGCCGGTTGTCTGGTCGCCGCAGTCGCTTATAGATGGCGGTAGCTGTCCAGAGTTTCGTGTCATCATTTGTTTGCTGACGGATACGATACTGTGGAAACTGGCCCTTAACAGCTCCGCTGTAAAAGTGCTAGGACTTTTGTTTTGTTTTTCTACATGTCGGTCGTTCTTCGGCGCTGCTATTCTTTCCAGTTAAATTGGTGAGAAGAGCAAGTGCAACAGAACCGACCGGGGAAGGTGTGCGTCTGTTTCGGCAGGTGCCGGCGGCATGCTTCGCTGGACTCCGTTGTTAGCATAACCTGGAAAATGCCAGAAGCCCCAAACCCAGCAAACCAATACGAGCACCGGAGGGGGCACGTGACAACACACAGGGGGAGAAAACTGCGGAGGGGTACCTGTCACCTGCCTTGCTTCGGTGCCCACATTGGCTCAGAAAGGTCGTAGCAGGGTTGGCCAGTAACACGATACAAATGTATTGCGAAAGCATTTCAGAAATACATTTTGTTGAATGTTTTTGTATCGCGATACAATTTTTCCATTGTATTTTGTATTTTTTGTATTGAGATATATCTCTGGGTGTATTTCTGCTATCACGATCTTAGCACAGGCCCATGCATCTTGTCGCATTTTTTTAAAGAAATCATATGGCCCTCCATAACAAAGGTCAAGCTAAACCTTTGTCTTCCCTCCCCCCCCTCCTTTTTTTTTTTTTTTGAGGGAGGTAGAGGGTGTTGTAAAGGGGACGTGGAGGTTCTGCTTTTGGCCAGAACAAGATTCGTTCTGCATGATTTGTCTCGGACCATAGTGACCCACCCCTTTATTCTGCAAATAAAAAAAAACAATTTCCTGACTTTAAGAAGTCGTTTATTCTTGTAGATTTCAAAAAGTGAAGGTGCCACAGGAGCACTGCTGAAGGACTCGCCCGGGGGTTGGAAACGAGCATGGCGACGTCTCGAGACCATTTGGGAGTGCACGAAACTAATCTAGAGGTTCATGACAATTTGTCTCAAAAGTATGATAGGCACTGAAGGTAAACCGCGCTTTGTCCCTAATAGGAAGACGAAAATTCTAACGTTCTATTTATAACTGAAAAAAAAAGTGTTAAAGAAACCGGTAACCGAAATCGAAAAACCTAAATTAAAAAAGTAATAATAATAACTAAACGAAACAGATTTTATTACTATAACGGTAACCGTAACCGAAATCTTGTCAGCGACTAAAACGAGCACGACGAGGAACAGGATACGCACAGGGGATCGTAGATGGACGCAGAACCAATATGTGAAAATAAAAACAAATACAAAATCGAGCGATAAAAGCTTTTTAGGTCATCGAAAAAACGAGACAGAAGGTTTGCGAGCTTTTCATTTTCAAAGATTTATGGAGCACAGACGCACACAAATACACACACACAAATATATATATATATATATATATATATATATATATATATATATATATATATATATATATATATATATATATATATATATATATATATATATATATATATATATATACATACAAAAGAAAATGTACACGGTTTCTTTTAACCGCAAAAATAATCTAGGCAACGCCGAACGCTCATTCTCCGCCCAAGGTAGCGCTAGAGGTCACAACCAGATGCCAAAGTTTCAGCCCGGTCCGATAACTTATTCAAAAGTTATAAGTGCTATTCTGAAAATTTCAATGGGAAAATGGCGGCCGACGGAGTTTTCGAATACATGAGGCTCTCTATGGCATTAGAAACTGAAAACGGGCCAAAATGGGCTCCATTTTCCCATTGAAATCTTCAGAAGATCACATATAACTTTTGATTAAGGTATCGGATCGGGCTGAAACTTTGGCATCTGGTTGTGACGTTTAGCGCTACCTATGGGCGGAGAATGAGCATTCGGCGATGCCTAGTTTATTTTTGCGGCTAAAAAAAACGTGTAAATTTTTTTTGTCACACCCTGTATATACACGCACACGAGCGCGCGCTGTCGAAAGTATTGAAAAGAATACAGATAGTTTTGGT
The DNA here is from genome assembly GCA_037355805.1 of Ixodes ricinus. NCBI lineage: Eukaryota > Metazoa > Arthropoda > Arachnida > Ixodida > Ixodidae > Ixodes > Ixodes ricinus. Next base: position 15,003 of record JAZHYW010048467.1, read on the forward strand.
GGATCGTTTCTGCCGTTAAACAACGATCTCCACAACCCGCTACGAGACCCAGAATTTTGCGGACGAGACCACTCCGTCTCGCCGTGAATCGGGAAACGGCGAAGAGGCCACGGACCCAGTGAACCAATCAGCGCTTCGGAGGAAGACACGTGATTATACGTCGAGAAAAAAACAAAAGTTTTGCGCATTGTTCTTACGCCGCGCGAAGTAGTTCTTGCAAGATTTGGTTGTCCGAGAAAGAAGCGATGCTTTCGGCGTTTGAAACCCGTACGTATTGATAAGATAACATAGATCTAATCTAAAATGCACCTACGTACGTCTTAATTATCCACATAGAGGAGTAAGTTGTAATGCTCCGCGAGAAGCCAAATTGTTTTTACTACGGTTCTGGAGGTGAAAACGAGTCTAGTTGCGCGCGGTGCTAGTGAAACCACTTGGCGGGAAAGAGAGCAAAGCCGCTTTTGTATCGATTTTGGCTGACGAGGGCGGTACAAGCCATGGTGTAACAGAGCCGTTTGTTGAGAGAGTTTGGCCATATATTGGTTTGGATAGGCGAGCATCTCGGGGCCAACCACAGGCCGCGAAACAGCCCCTAGCGGTGGTCGTGTGATCTAAATATGTGACACGACTATACTTCGTTTCACCTTATGTGCGAGCGAAGGCAAAACTGGAAGCGCGAGCACGGAAGCTCCGTGCGTTCAGGCTTTGCTCGAGCGCGCGAGCTGGGAGAAATGCAAAAAGCGCTGGTCTCGCGCTTCTAGCTTTGGCTTCGCTCGCAGATAAAGTGAAACGAAGTATAATTTGAGCCGTGCCGAGCGGAACTCCGCGTCTCAAGACGCTCGCGCACCCCACCCTTTGCACTGTTTTCTTTCAGCCAGTCTCAGGACGCTGTTCTAGCAGTGCAGACAAAGGCATGGGCACGAGCGCGTGGCTTTGGAAAGTGCCTCCTATGCACGAGGTCTCGTACAAACAAAAGCGTTTCGCTGAGCTAGGCTCACGCGCCTGTGCCTTTGTCTTCACTGCAGACATTTGTGAGATGGAGTAGAGGTCTCCTGATTGGTCGACGCTGTGTCACAAATTTAGTTTACGCTCTAAGCGTGGGGGGAATCTTCGGCGCTGGCGGCGGCCTTTGCTCCGCCTATTGTCCAAACTCTCCTAATATACGGCTCTGCAGGTGTAAGATAATACCCTTCAGGTGAGGACAGCGCGCTACTCGTGCAGTGCAGATAAAGTTTCGCTTTTCACTCTCTCTCGGTATGGTTTCAAGCGGCGCCGGCGGGTGACTCGTCGACCTGTGGGCACGGCAAAGACGGCTCGTGCCGCCTCATGCTCCACACGCGCAGAGCTCCAGCAAGGTTGTCGCTCGTGCAGAAATACGACGGTGTACCGGGGTGTCATGGCAACGAGATAATTTTTTCGCTCTCACACAGTTTCTTCGCCGTTTGGCCACCAGCGACACTCGTCAGCCGTGAGCACGGTGGCCTTACGGTGGCCGCGGAATAATGCAGCCTTTCGGATGCCCGCTGTCGAACGAACACTATCTGATTCCTCGCGCCGCGCGCTCAGCCCCGCCGTGTGCTCACCTAAAGAGTGCTGCCTTACACCGTGGTACAAGCGACGCCTGAGACACGAAAGAGGGTAAGAGAAGCGTTCCGCCTTCCCCCTTTTCGAACTGCTTGCGGTACACTCCCGGCCATGTATCATCGATAAGGGTTGTCACGTGCTTCAACTCCATCGCTCTGACTGGCTCGAAGAGGCTGTAGCGTTCACTCTTTGCCAAGTTACGTTAAAACAAAGTTGTTGGGGTTTTTTGTGTTTTTTCTTGGTTTTACAACGGCGACGTCTTCGTTGTGGAGACACTAGCGGAGTGGGAAAGACGGTCTACGAAAACTCCCTAATATGGTACGGCTAAGGCCCTTTTTCAGTAACCTTCTGCGCACGCTACACCCTCTAGCTCACCTGACGTTTGCTTCCCGGTGTCGCCATTTTCGGGGGCCACCATCCCGCCAAACCAACGTGGTCAGCACAGCACCTACCTCCGCGCGTATTCCGCAGTTTCGGACGATTCTTTCTTAAACATATTTGTAATATGGCCCATAAAAAAAAAAAAAAAAAAAGACGATTTAACGGCACGATGCCAATGCGTTCTGACAAGGGAGGAACGCTGGGCTGCCCTTAATTTGTGGTTCGAGGACAACCCCGCAGGTGGCGCTCCTTACTCGAAAATAAGTTCCATTGAATTGCTACCTCAGATCCCAAATAGAGCGTGACGTAATCACGGCGCTGTTTGAATTGGCTCCGCGGCGGGGGCCATCTAAAGCCCCCCCCTCGTAGGTGGCACGACGGGACGGCGTCATGTATTAAACCACCACGCTCATATACCGACGTCGCGTCAAGACGGGCGTCCGGGCAGATGACCGACATGGACGATGATGGAACTCGCGACCACTACAATAGATCAAAGCCAGCTGGGCCGCCGAAGAACGATCAAAGCAAGCTTGCAGGCCGTCCTGCTTTTTGGTATACCGTCAAACCAGGCACGTATATTGACGAATGCCCCCCCCCCCCCCCGAATTCCCCCCCCCCCCAAACACACTCCATCCCAGAAAAAAAAAAGAAAAAAAAACTTGAACAGGATTAGCATTTTTAGACGAAGTCGTAGTGCCGGGTTTATGACGTCACATACCGAAGGCCAGTGCAAGGCGCTGATTGGACACGAGTGATGCGTCAGCGATCGGCTGTCCAATCGGCGAGAAGAGTTTCAGCCGAACGCTGTCCAATCTCTGACCAGGTGCACTCACTCTTTTTCCCAAACGCAGACCATGGTAAATCTCCGTATTACAATACGACTGGAAAGACTGGAAGAAAAAAATACGACAGGGCGCATCAGCGGAGGTACGCAATTGTGTCGGCTAGTAATGCAATAATATGTAATCATTCGTTTATTTAGGTCAAGATTATTAGTTGAGGTACACAAAAAAAGAAACGGTAAAAATACAGCTTGACGAGGCCCTCGACCTCAAATTGCGTAGGCCTAACAGCAGAGGCATAAGAACAGTAGATATAGAAATCAGGAGTTCAGTTCTCATATCGAGCAAACAAGAACAAATAAATATCTGCAGAGGCACCGAAAAAAAAATTGTTTTTAACACAACCGTGTAAGTGATGCACGCTAAAGACGTGAATCTCACAGTTATAAGTCTGTGACGAGCGCTGAAGACCGCATGGCTAGCGGTTACTTCTACTGCTCTGCCTGTGAGCCATCTCGCGTCACCATACCCCGCAGGTGGCGCTCCACCGGGGGTATGGTGGAGCGCCACCTGGCGGGTATGGTGACGCGACGACCTCTCGCTGTCTGAACATGCAACGTCAAATTTGCTTTGCTCGCTTGGGAAGACAGAATCGAGGAATTGCTGTCGAACGCTCTCTGCCAACAACAGAGTGTCAACCCAGTACATACTTCCAAAGTCCTTCTCAATGTTGCATGTCGTGCCTGTACATTCGACAACAAAAAATACAAAAACAATTTTATAAAAAAAAGTGTTGAAAATTAAGAACTTGACTGTTACAGAACCAGCGTCGACTACAGTCACTGCCAACCTAAGAAGCGCAACGTGTAACCTATAACAGGAACTTTTTTTTTTGCTTTGTGATTTAATTTTTGTTGTTCTCAGTGGCTAATGCGGCCAACTCAATGGTTGCTGAGCGATGATGTTCGGGTGTCGCCTCGTTTCTTAAGTTTTAAGTGGCCATAGTCAGCCGATCCCCCGTCCTCTTCGTGTGACCACACGAACGTAGTAATGTGAACGGAATAAATACCGAATAGAAACAAAAAAAAGTGAACACCGGTTATGGTTTCGTGGCCGGCCAGTCGCTGCCTATAAAAGCGTCGAAACACCGGAAACGCACCGAAGACTCTAAATGCAACCGCGTGTATATATATATAGGAAGACGGCGGTATGCATTAGGAGCTTCCAAATCTCAACGGTACGTACCACGCGAGCAGGTGCAGCGAGGGGGTCTCTCCGGTGTGTAGCAAACATTCTTTCAGACCATAGTATCCGTGTGCCTCGAGCACAGAGTGTTTACAACTGCTCGGTGGGTGTCACGTGGTTTTTGTGCCGCGTCTGCAGTACGACCTGCGAGAAGGAGTCGAGCGCGTAGAAGATCGTCTGCAAACGCCTTCGCCTATCCGCCCGCTTTTCTTCTCGACCCCGCGATAGCGCGCTTTGAATGCACGAGCACTTGCGACCAATCTGAGGAGGAAGCGTGTGCCGCTATACTTCGTTTCAACCATAGACACCGAGCCAGTGACAAACGCGCCCGGTGCGCATCCGAGGTGGCCCTCTCCTCCCCCTTTCATTCTCCTCCAATATAACAACGCTTACACACATACACACACACACACCATAGACACCTTTTTCGTTTAGCCTCGCACCCTGCCACGTTGTCTCCATATCCGGTATGCGTTCCGAAAAAAAAGCAGGAGATTACAGCCCTGAATAAGTAAGAAAGTATAGAAGGGTCATAACTAGAACGACTGACGGTTGCAATTAAAATGTTAACACGTTCTACTGTCGAAGCGAGAAGAAAGCAATCTTTTCACGCATACCGGAAGTTCCAGAAAAAGATGGCGGCGCCCACGCAGAAAAGGTGTATATACTGACAAAGCCTGGCAGATCGCCACGAGAAGCGGCCGCCGAAATGCAAAAGGGGGAGCGGCAGACAACGGATGAGAGGAGAGCCACGCGACTGGCGCCCCGCTGCGGCGAGACACCGAAACACACTTCCCCCGAGCGAACAAGTGTGTTTCGGGCCCTCGCCGCTGCAAATGCTGTGCGCTGACGTTCAGGTTCCCCGAGAATTGGGTCTTTGATGCTCTCTGCAACCCAGATCCTAGCTCTCCAAATCTGCGACCGAGCACTCTATGGCTCCGTCGTCGAACTGTCAGGCTTTGTCAGTACAGAGGAGGCTATGGTTCTACGTATCTCCGGACGCAGTCCAAGAACACGAATACATACACCCACGAAGGTGGCGGGTTCGAATCCCGGCACAGGTGCCCGATATCTGACGGAGGATCAATGCGGACAAGGATCCGCGTGCAACCGGGATTTTGGTTGCGCGTGAAAAGATCCCCGGGTAGTCCAAATAAATCCTCAGTCTATACACGCTGGGGCGTGCCAGATGCCCCTCGTTGGTTTGGCGCGCAAAACACAGATATTTGATTTTGACATTTTACTCAAACCGCGAGTCACTGTCGTCCCATATATGAGTGGTCTAGCGATGATTGGTCGAGCAAAGAAACGTGACCAATCTGCGCAGCAAGAGGCGTTCGCCACTTCATTACAAACGCCCTTCATGGCTTGAGTTGCTCCCTTTCTTACATTTAGGCTCTCTAACGTATACAGGAGTATAGAGAAGGCCGCAACGCCCCCTCACGGTGACTTCTGGCGTCAAAGCGCGCCGCTGGTCCCCGACGAGTCCCCGACCCCTAATGCAAGTCCCGTACGGGAAAAACAAAAACACAAAACACCCAAAAACACAAAACAAAAATAAGGACCGAACCTTTAGGGAGGTTACCCGCGAGGGAGTCCGGAATGGCTGCTGGAGCCGACCCCGGCATTTTCGGCATGCTGAGAAAGGAAATGTGTGCGTGTGTGTTTTTTATTATTATTATTATAGTATTTTATTATTTTTGCGCCCGGTATTTGTGTGTGTTTGTTTGTTTGTTGGAATGCATACATCTGAAAGGTATCTTCGTCTCCTACGCGAAACAGTCCCCCTTGGGAACGCTGAGCGCACGGTTCCTTCTAGGGAGAGAGAGAGAGAGAGAGAGAGAGATCGTGCTCATGGGAACGCAGTTGGAAGGGTCGACGTCTTTTTGTTTTATTTTTTATTTTCATTTTGAAAGGTCGCGGAGAGTCGTACCGGAATCGAAAATAGTTCCGATTTTTCACCGCACTGCTCACATTATAACTCTCTGTTTTACTTTTCTTGCCTGAATCTCGAGAGGACAACGTTATCCTAAGAAACAGGGAGTCCCTAACAGAAGCGCTGGACTGACTTAATAACTTAACGGCTCTCGCTTCGCGATTGATCATTCGGCTATCTAATCGCCCTGATGCCTCAAACCCCATGTTCTGCGTAGCGAGCGCCAAAGTCTTCACACTCGCCAAGCCCGGCATAGTTTCGTAAACCGTCCCTGAGAGTTGTATAGAAACTCCCTTCACTCCCTAAAGGGGTATTCACACAAGGGAGAAATCCCGGGGATTTCTCCCCGGCGTGCGCGCATCACGAGACGAAAACGCGAGGCTTTTGCACATCGGAAGGCCTGACGTTTTCGTCACGAGATGCGCGTGCCGTATGAGAAATCCCAGGGATTTCTCCCTAGTGCGCTCGAAGCAACGTGTTCGTTGGAACCCGACACGCGCCTGTTTTTCGACGCGCGATCACGCTCTGCCGTACACACTACCTAAGCGCGGGAAAAGCGGGGATCAGGGGAGATGAAAACGAGGGCCGCTGATTGGTCCGTCAGCTTGGGGGCAAACGGAAGCATACGGCATCGAGACGTCACGGCGTTTGAAGCGGTTCTCCGAAAACGCGCGCGTTGTGGATTATGAAACGTG